>JARYGA010057457.1:0-44906 GCA_030545235.1 Helianthus tuberosus
ATCTGTCCAAAGAGATGTTCAAGTGACTGATGCACCCCCTGCCAACCAATTTAGAAG
Source organism: Helianthus tuberosus (assembly GCA_030545235.1). Classification (NCBI taxonomy): domain Eukaryota; kingdom Viridiplantae; phylum Streptophyta; class Magnoliopsida; order Asterales; family Asteraceae; genus Helianthus; species Helianthus tuberosus. Next base: position 58 of record JARYGA010057457.1, read on the forward strand.
AGGCAAGGGACAATCATCTTACCAAAGGATTCCACATGTTTATGAGACCTACAAAAGGCCCTCTAAACCAAGAGTGAACATGCATCCTTTTGGTTATCAGCAGGTGATTGGTCAAGAACCCCAACAGTGGTTAGAGAAAAACAGTTCTAAAACTATCCAAACCCCTGACCTAACCACTGTCCATCCATCTGAACTCATCCCAGACACTGTTGAGACCCCATCCAAAGCCTTATTGGCTTTAGAGACCCTAATGAACTAATCCTTTTATTTCATGTGCAGGGAGCTTCTGCATGCTTAGATAGCCTTTGGTATGTAGATAGTGGAGGCTCCAGGCACATGACAGGATGTAAAGCCCTACTCAAAGATTTCAAAATCCATGGAGGGGGTGATATATCCTTTGGTAATAATAGTAAAGGGAAAGTTCTGGGGTCTGGTACAGTACAGTCTGGTAGTGTAAAATTTGAAAATGTCAATCTGATAGACAATCTAAAATTCAACCTCCTGAGTGTTTCATAAATGAGTGACAAGGGGTATGGATCATTCTTCACAAAGGAGTGTTGTAGGATTGTTGGACCAGAAATGGTTGAAAAGATTGAAGCAATAATAAAAACTGGAAAAACCAAACTTGTTGCTCAAAGAAGTGGCAATGTTTATGTGGTGGATATGTCAAAAGAGAGCCCCAGAACTGATGCCTGTCTGTTCTCAGCTGCATCAAACAAAGAGACAGAATTATGGCACAGGAGATTGGGGCACACAAATCTCAAGACAATCACTGCTATTTCAAAACAGGGGTTAGTAAGAGGTCTACCTCAAAAACTGTTCACCTGTCCTGAGCATTGTGTTTCCTGCCTAAAAGGAAAACAACATAAAAGCTCCTACAAATCCATTGATGAGTCCAAAACAACCAAATGTTTGCAAATGCTTCATATGGATTTGTTAGGCCTAGTTAAAGTCATGAGTCTTAAGAAAAAGAGGTATTGTTTGGTTATTGTTGATGACTTTTCTAGGTTTACATGGACTTACTTTTTACACTCAAAAGATGAGACTGCAGGCATTCTGCAAGACTTTGTGAAACAGGTTGAAAAGCAGTTTGACCTTCTAGTAAAAATCTTCAGAAATGACAATGGCACAGAGTTCAGGAACAAAGAGTTGGATGATTTCTGTGTGTCAAAAAGAATTGTGAGGCAATACAACATTCCAAGAACACCAGAACAAAATGGGGTTGTTGAAAGAAAGAATAGAACTTTGATTGAGGCTGCCAGAACCATGCTTGCTGATTCAGGTTTGCCATTAACTTTTTGGGCAGAGGCAGTAAACACTGCTTGCTATGTCCAAAACAGAGTTTTAATCAACCCCAGGCATCAAAAGACTGCCTATGAACTGCTGTATAAAATAAAGCCATTGATTTCATACTTCAAAGTTTTTGGCTGCCCATGCTTCATTTTAAACTTAAAAGATTCCATTTCTAAGTTTGCAGCAAAAATTGATTATGGTTATCATCTGGGATACTCTACCACTGCTAAGGCCTACAAAGTGTTTAACACAAGGACCAAAATAGTGGAAGAGACTTTGAATATAAAGTTCAATGAACTTTCATCAATGAAAATCCTAGCAAACCCTGCAGAATTGTTTGATCTTGATAAATTTACTTTTGAAAATACTGTTGTCAAGACTAACAGTGCAGGTCCATCAGAGGATTCAACACCAGACTATGGGTATGAAATCATCATTCCTCAACAAAGGTCTGTCAAAATGTGTAGAGCAGCAGATGTTCAAAACAGCTGTCAAAGCTCAACCACTGCTACCTCAACAGTTGTTGACCAAAGTAGCCCCTTAACCCCTGCTTCCACATCATCAAACACTGTTGATAAAAGTCCTCAAATAGTGGATCAAAGTCAGCATGTGTCCATACCTTTACCTCCTATTCCACCACCTTTTGAAGCCACTGCTGGATCATCAAAGTCACCAGCAGTGGTTAGCTCAGATGATTCACATCTGCAGCCATCCCCACTCAATGCAATTGTTCCATACCAAGGAGAGCTCATCTTCTTGAAATCTCATCCACCAGACCAAATTATTGGCAACATTAATGAAGGGGTGCTCACAAGAAGTCAATCCCAAAACATTTGTCTTTTTGCTGGTTTTCTATCTCTCCATCAGCCAGTCAAGTACCAAGAGGCACTAAAAGACAACAGCTGGGTAGAAGCCATGCAAGAGGAGCTCCAACAGTTTAGAAGACAACAAGTTTGGGAGCTTGTTCCATTGCCAGAGGGTGTAAGTCCTATTGGCACAAAATGGGTCTTCAAAAATAAAACTGATGAAAGGGGTATTGTTGTCAAAAATAAAGCCAGGCTTGTGGTTCAAGGGTACAGACAAGAAGAGGGCATTGATTATGATGAAACATTTGCCCCTGTAGCAAGACTTGAAGCAATCAGATTATTTCTGGCCTTTGCTGTCAACCACAACATCAAGGTGTACCAAATGGATATCAAATGTGCATTCCTCTATGGTAAGATTCAAGAGGAGGTTTATGTTTGTCAACCTCCAGGTTTTGAGGATCCATTTAATCCAAATCATGTCTACAAGTTGAATAAAGCTTTGTATGTCCTGAAACAAGCACCAAGGGCCTGGTATGAAACTCTTTCCACCTTTCTACTTTCCATTGGTTTCACAAGAGGTAGAATAGATAAAACACTGTTTATAAAATGGAGAGGAAAGGATTTGATGATTGTCCAAATTTTAACTGGATGACATCATCTTTGGAAGCACATGTAATAAAATGTGTGAAGAGTTTAGGCAACTCATGACAACTGCGTTTGAAATGAGTGTAATGGGTGAACTCCAGTGCTTTCTTGGTCTCCAAGTAAGGCAACTGCAAAATGGCACTTTCATCCATCAAGGAAAATATGCCAAAGAACTGTTGAAGAAATTTGATATGGATGATTGTAAGCCATGCAGTACACCCATTGCAACCAATAAAGTAGTCATATCTGATGAGAAGGATGAATTGGTTGATCAAACTTTGTATAGAAGCATGATTGGGTCTTTATTGTACCTAACTGCATCCAGGCCAGACATCATGTTTGCAACATGTGTTTGTGCTAGATCCCAATCAGCCCCTAGAAAGTCAAACCTTATTGCTGTAAAAAGGATATTCAGATACCTAAAAGGTGCTCCCACACTTGGTATCTGGTATCCAGCTGATGGTAAAATTGAGCTTTCAGGTTTCTCAGATAGTGACTTTGTTGGATGTGACAAGACAAGAAAGTCCACTTCAGGAGGGTGCCAATTCCTAGGCAATTGCTTAGTGTCTTGGCAAAGCAAAAAGCAAGCAGCTGTTTCCACATCCACTGCTGAGGCAGAATATATAGCTGCTGCAAGCTGTACAGCCCAACTGCTCTGGCTTCAAAATCAGTTGCTGGATTTTGGTATCACTGCCTTAAAAACACCACTCATGTTGGATAGTCAGGTAGCAGAAAATATCATCAAAAATCCAGTTTCCCATTCAACCACCTAGCACATTGACATCAGACATCACTTTGTGAGGGATTGCTATGAAAAAGGTTTGATTTCTCTGCACCATGTTCCAACTAAGGAACAGCTGGCAGATGTGCTAACCAAAGCATTAGACACATCCACCTTTAAAAGCTTGATCTCTAGGATTGGCATGCTAAACATGGAATAACAGGCAAAATCCTGTTTTTCTATGAATAAAAGCATTAAAATGTTTTCAGAAAATCAAAAATTCATCCTTAAAAATAGCTAAAAATGAATTTTTCATTAAAAATCCTTATAAGTCTGTCATAACCACTGATTTGTTCAAAAGTCTGTTCTACTTAAAAGTCTGTCCACTGTTGAAAGTCAACCCCTGCTCTCTCATTTCCTTGATAAGCACTGTTGTTCAAAATCAGTGTTTTATCCACTGATATGCTATCCACTGATAGTAAAAATCACCCACTGTTCTCATTGTTACTGTTACAATCACTGATCTTGTTCCATCAGTGGTCTTCATAAAAAGAGTTGTCCTTTTCTTCATCAGGGGTTGGCACGTGGACAGTACATTGTGGTCAGTTCTTTTGTAACCGCTGCCACGTCAGCATTCACTTTTTCTCTATAAAACCCCCTTCAAAACCCCAAACAGGGTTTTACTGTCGAATTGAATTCTTAAAAATTCTTTTCTCAAAGCAGTTCTCATCTCATTTCCTCAAATTTCTTCACAACCTTCTTCGATCGTCTTCTCCAAAATGACAAAATCGAAGTCATCTGCAACACCCACTTCAAAATCTTCTCGTAAAAAGGCCGCTCAAAAGGCTATACCTATTGAAATCCCATACAAATCACCACATAATTATCTGGGTCTTCTTACAAAACCAAGCACCACCGATGCTTTCGATTCCATCATTGACATCATGTCTGCATCAAAGTACAAAACTTTGTTAACAGCAGATGCTCCTATTTACTTGGACACCCAAAGAGAGTTTTGGAAGAATATTACCCTTGACAAACAAGGCGAGAATGTCATAGCCATTAACTCTTCTCTAATGGGTAAAGCTGTCAAAATCACACCACAATCCATCTCGGAAGTCTTTGAACTCAATGATCAGCAAGGTAAAACTTATTTTCCCAAAAATGAGTTAAAAACTGATTTCCTTGAAAGGGGGTATGCAGAACAAATTAAAAAGGATACCTTACAAAAAGGTAATTTTCCACCTGCAACAAGGTTTTTGTTCCATACCCTGCTTATGTGTGTTTCAAACAAAACCACTTCTTTTAATGAGATACCATTAAAGATTCAAAACCTGGGATATGCTATTCTTCAAGATGAAAATTTAAATTACTCCCAGGAAATCTTTAATGATTTGGTTAAAAATGTTGATAAAAAGCCATTCTTACTTTTTCCAAGATTTCTAAGCTATTATTTTGAAAAGAAATTTGGCAAGGATGATGCTTCAGCAATAAAACAAGGTGCATCTTTTCAAATAAACAGCTTAACTGCTGAAACTTTTACAAGAATGTCAACACCTTGCAAAACACAAGCAGAGGTGCCTGAGCAGACTTTAGCAGCTACCATTGCTCCTCAGGTATCTGCTGCTGAGCCCACTACTCAAGGTGATCATAGCAGCAAAACAACTGCTTTGAAACCCACACCTAAAATCACCAAAAGGCCAAAACAAAAGAAATCTCAAAAGCCCCCCAAACCTATCAAAAAGGAAACTCTGGAGGATGAGATACCAGAGCAACTGCCAGTGACAGCACAAAAGTCACAAGAAACCACTGCTGCTACTTCCTCACAGCAGTTGGTACAAATATCTCAACCCATGGCTGAAACTCCTCCTGCTTCTTCTAAAAAAGAACAGGTTGTACAAATAGGGACACCACAATATGATGCTCTGGAATCACTTGTTTCCATCATCCACAGCCCAATGCCCGGGGCCAATTCTCTTTCTACACCCAACCTCACCTCCACAATTCCCCCACCAACTAAATTATTGTTGGATGCTATTGATCTGAACCAGGCATAAACCAGTCCTTCTCACTCACCTATCAATGAGAACATATTTCAACAATTGACTGGGTCTGATGTATCAATCATAGCTAACCCACCAACAAGACCTGAGGAGGTTACACCCCTTGAGTTACATGTAACTCTTGGTGGTAGTCCAAGTGAAGCAGCCACTACAAATGTTGAACCCACTGGTTTACATTTGTACAGTGGTTACATCAATAAGACTTCCTTGGAGGCAATTCCTTCCATAGCACCTCTGATAACCACTAGTGCGTTTGTTTTGACCACTGGTACCGTTAAAAGGTTATCAAGTGTTGAGGGAAGAAGTCCCCAATACCAAGAAAAAGGGGCATCAATGGATGACTATTGGAATACATTCCCTGAGTCAACCACTGTTACAACCACTGTTAGTGGGAAATCAAATGATCCCATTAAATTGGGTGATGATTTAAAATACCTAGAATTGACGGAGAGAATTGACAAACTGGATACCTCTGTTACAGAAATCAAAGAAATGCTGCAACAGTTGTTGAAAGTTCAAAAGGTGTAACCCACTATTGTTCCAGCTCAAGCATCTGCTCCACCACAAGCACCTGCTACAAATGAGTTATGGAATCTATTTCAACCCCTGCTCCAACAACAAAGACAAATGGCTAATCAGCAGCATGCAATACATGTTCAAATGCTGAGAAACATGATGGAGTCAAGGTTTAAAGACACTCAAGCTGACATCAAGGCTATAAAGGCCCATATACTGCACACCACTGGCACTGCTCCTACCACTGTTCTCTTCATTGATAACCCCCTCCAGATAATGCCAAAAAGGGGGAGAAAATCAAGCAGTGGAAGAAGAAGGGAATAGAAGATGGTCTCTATATTGCACCAGAAAAAGAAAATATGACTAAAAATATCCCTTTGCAAGATGGTAGTAAGAAGATGGATGTCACCACAAATGCACTTGCTGAAGCAGAAGCAAGTGTAAAAAGGGATGAAAAGAAATCTTTCATGAAGCTGAATGCATAGGGTACTTCTGAACCTATGAATGATGAAAATTCTAAGGATGAAAAGAAGAAGCCCACTAGACAAGTGAGGCAACCCAAACACATACCATCCAAACCTACAAAGCATGCCTCCAAACCACCTACTAAAGGCTCCAAACCTCAAATTGCCACACAAACAGCTGTTGTAACTCCTGCTGTATCAACAACTGCCAGCCAAACACATGCCATCTCTTCAACTCACACTACTACAACACACACCACAACCACTGCCTTACCACCACCACCAAAAATCAATTAACCACCAATAACAACCTCACCACCATCACCTCCTGCTAAAAAGCAGAAGACATCAGATGTTACAACATCTGTTGTAATGCCAACAGTGGTTGAAACACCAGTTGTTTCAACAACTGTTAGTCAGCCACCTTCTACCACTCAAAAAACCACCACTGATCCACCTAAGACATCATCAGCCTCTCCTACAATAAAAAGGAGAAGGATTTTCATACCTGATGATGACTCTCCATCACCACCACCAACATCTTCACAATCCCTTGCACTTATTCCAAACCCTGTTCCTCTCTCTTCAGCTCCAGTACAACAACCAATCACTGTCATTACTCCTGCAGGTGTCCAATATCCTCTAGAACTCGCAGCAATCAGAGAAGAAATCAAATCTTTCTACTATGAGGATGATCCTGCTAAAAGGAAGTTGCCATCAGTTGAAGGATATCCTAGGCCTAACAATATTGAAGAGTATTTGAAAGTTAAGGCTCAACAGGAAGAGGATATCTCCAAAAGAAGCTCTCAAGGGAAAACTGACAAAGAAATTCAAAGGCATTATCAATTTCTATTCACTCAAGTCAGATCCTTAGAGCAGTTTGCAAAAAATGTTTGTCAGCAAATCTCAGAGAGAGCAGATGAAACTTTGAGAAAAGACTACATTGAAAGCATCATGGCTTCCAAGAAGTATAAGGGGGAAAAATATATGTACAAAGAGTGGACCATTCCTGAGCTTGAAAAGGAAGCAGCCAGGATTCAGGAAATGATAAAAAAAATAAGGTCAAACACACTCCTCCTGATTGGTCAAAGTACAAAAGGAATGTGCCTGATAAGACAGTGGAGCTGAAGAGAATGAAAGAGGAATTCATTGCTACTGATTATGGGTCCAAAAATCAAGTGATGAGATGGAAAGAAGACAAAGTCAGGACCACCTACAAAAGGTTGGAGGAATTAAGGAAGAAAGATACTAAAGTTCCACAAAAACCTGACTACCCTGAAGCAGAGGTTTCAACAAGACCACCAAAACTGCAAATCAGGAGATCCACTGCTCCAACTGGTGCTGCCATCTACAAAAGAAGACAACAACAACAGTTGGATGCTGAAACAGTGGAAGAACTAATGGCAGGAGATGACCTTGTAAAAGAGGGTATTAAGAAGATGATAGCTGAAACTCTTGGCCTAAATCAACCTGCAAGCACTGCTTAAACAGTCATCACAAGGCCTGCATCACCAAACTCCTCATCTAACAAAAATCTCCCAAGAAACCCACCAGACTCAAAAGTACTAAAGTGGAAAACTGACAAACAGACCCATGTACTGACAGTGATCAAGTCTAGTGGAGAAGTGAAGAAAATAACAAGGGAACAAGCACTTGGCCTAAGTCTTGAAGATTTGCAGGATCTCCTTGATCGTCCACTGTGTAGGGATGAAGATGACACAGATGCCTTAGCCTTTGAGTTACAACTCAAAGGGCAAATAAGGGAACTGTTGATGAGGCAATAAAGATCTACCAATAATAAAGGGTTTTGGCATTATCTGTTCCAGTGGGAGATTGTTGGGATTGAACCCTATCAGAGGAACAGATAATTAAAGCCAAAACTGGATCAAAGCAGTGGATCCAGAATAAGCAGATGTTGTGTATACAAGTCTCTTGTGACAACTGTGTTCTGTAATCGATATACGATGTAAAACAATGATGATTATTAATAAAACAATGTGCTTTGGTGTTATTATATATGTTTTGGTGTTATTATATGTGTAATTGTGTTTAATGATTTTACAATTTGATTCGATTCCAATTTCAAGCTCTAAATCGCTTTCTGGAAGGTTATACGCAAACTGGTGCTTAAACGCAGTCAGTATAAAGCGAAAAACACTCCGGAATAGTGACATACTCTTAACATACCTTAAATAACCTCCACATAACTTAGAAATAAGTTTTGAATGGTTTGGTGTGTCGAAATCAACTTTGTTCGATCACAGGGACTATTTGTGTCAAACTGCGAAACTATTCCGATTTGAATTGTAACGAACATTCCGGAACATGACCATAAGTTAAACATACCCTAAATAACCTTTAAATAGCTTAGAAATAGGCTTTGATGGGTTCGGCATGCTAAAATAAACTTTATGGTCATTAAAGGACTAAAAGTGTCAAAAAGTGCACAAGTTTGCATTTTCCCGCCTATCTTACGTTCTGAATACATCCAGACATCCAAAAATTTATGTAAGCATTAAAATATTTTATTTTAGTGTTTGGCATGATAAAATTCCATTCATCGCTTAATTTGGATCGTTTTTGCGTTCGTTACGACTTCCGTCGTAATTAACCGAACAACACAACCGTACGGCCAAACGAACCGACATCCGAGATATTTTTTAGAACATTTTAAGTTTCCTATACTTTAACTCATTTTAAAGCTTTGAAATGGGGTTAACGGGGCTTAAACGTGTCAAAAATGCATCGAAAACCAAGTTTTGGGGCTGCAGGGACTAAAACTGCCAAACTGTGAAAGTAGGTCCTTACGGACCGTAATGGTGAGGGTCTTACGGTCCGTAAGCATGTCCCAGTTGATCAGAAGCTTCTTTCCAGCCTGTTTCCAGCTGTTTCACTCACAAAACCCAATTGCACTTGCCTCTTCCTGATAATGGGGGGCCATTTTGGTGTACCATGGAATTGCAACAAGTGTAGGGATGAGATTGAAGCACAATTTTCGATAAACGATCTTAACGGCTCTCCAAAAACTATAAATACCCAACCCCCACTCCTTGCAAACCCACATTTGATCTGAGTTTTTCTCTAAGTGGTTGTGATTACTCACTTCCTACCTGAGATTACATGGAATCAAATCTTGCGGGGACCCTTTGTAAGTGTTCTTTCGTTCTTTTCATTCGTTTTAGCGTTAAAGTCAAACTGTGTTTGACTTTATGCATTGACCAGTTTATGGCCAATGTGAAGTTCATTTGAACTTCATAACGTGAGTGTAATCACGATGGTTATAGCCCCTAGTGACTATACCTACTGATTACCACGTTATCTAGGCTCAGTGACGAGTCAAAGTTTCGGCCAAAATGCGCATTTACGCGTATTTTGTAACCAAACTACTTGTGGGTATCAAAACCATTTGTTTTGATACCAAACCTGTTTTCTAACTTAGTTAAGCATGTTTTAACATGCTTAGCTCGTCACTTTTAGTTTTGTGCTTGTGTAGGGTCGTAAAGGTAAGCGATCTAAACAATCGCTTATACTTTCGAACCCGACCCGTTTGGTCGATCATTAGGATCCGACCAAACACATTAGGTGACCATAGTAGCATAGGGAATAACCTTCTGAGGTTATACCTTATGGTCACCTAGTTTAGATATTTGTATGATAAGTAGTTTATATGCCTTAGGTAAATGACCAAAATGCCCTTTTCATGTATAATTGGTAATTTAGCATATGTAACCTAAACTTTTGTCACATAACTAATTATATAACATGATTAGACTTGTATAGGCATATAATACTTGTCATAGGACTAGTTAGACGTCTCGAACGCGCTTTGCGCGCACGACGCGTTAAAGTAGCGTAAGCTACCTTAATGGGTCGCGATGGGTCGAAAGCACTTAGGCTAGGTTTCATTTAGGATGTAGGCTTTGTTAAACCATATCACATGAGTTCCAACACTCATTTGGTTTACAAGACCTCATTCTGTCCGATCTTCCGATTTAGGCGTCTATTGTTTGACTAGTGATTCAATTACTAGGTGCTACGTGATTTCTCTGGGTTACTCGAGTTTGTTGAAGTACTATTGATTGAGGATACCTTGAACTACATGTGAGTACATAGTTCCCCTATTTTACTGTTTTCAATTGTTTGGGGTGATTCATATGTACAAAATGTTTTCAAGGTTTAAACGATGATTTCAAAAACGAATAGAACGATTTATACTAAACTAATAATTATTTCGATAATGTGAACGAACTTGTTGGTTGTAGTTACATAACGAATGACATTCATTAATTTTGGCCGAACCGACCAGTATTAGGATATGGTACCATAGGATCCGACAAATCCCGTTATTACACTATACCCATGGTTATGTGTGGGTGTTGTGGGTAACGACTGAATCTGATGATTGTTAACTTACCCTTTGGAGGTTTGTTAATGCAAGAACGAGTTGAACAATGAACGAGTCACAAAGGTTTGAATGTTATTAGCGAGGCGACCATATATAAGTTTCACAATTAAAACAAGAACGATTTGAACGATTGAACGATTTGAACGATTGAACGATTTGAACGATTAAATGATTTAAACGAGTAAACGATTTGGAAACGATGTTAAACGATTTGGGGTAAACGATTGATTTTTGGTTAGTGTTTAGATAACGAGACGGGTGTAATGTAGTGAAAATATGGTAGATACGCCGCTGGTACTTCTTATATATAAGTGTTTTCAACATATTACATACCGTGGCGTTATTTAGTTCACTTTGGTAAACATAGTGAAACGATGTCACACAACGATGTTTTCGAAACAATATACGTGTTTTATTTACAAGTTATTACGAGATGTTTTACAATTTGCCTTACTAAAACAAATGTTTTTGGGTTAAGAATCATGGCTACAAGGATTTCTAAACCATAACCATCTTGATTTGAGTTGGTTAATTTAGTTGCAATATAGTACTCTTTTCAAAACAAGGTTTTTAATAACGTATTGCAACATTTAAAATAGCCATGAATCCGACACTCCTATAAAACCTATGTACTCGCCAGCATTTCTTTGCTGACTTTGTTTTTCACATATGTTTCAGGGATTGATGCTTGATGATGATTACTAGGATGCATGAGTCACATAGGATCTGGACGAGGCCTTAGTGACATAATAACAATATTAGTCAATATGTAACTTGTTTGTTCTATGTTAAGACAATGTTAATGTTTAGTATTCAATAAAATGAAACACTTTTGTATCCATGGTTATGAAACGATAATTCTGTTACAACACGCCCTGACGTTTTCCACCGCGCTTTGTTGTTTTACGCGGTCGGGGTGTGACACAAGAGTTGGTATCAGAGCCAATGGTTATAGGGAATTAGGTTATTAGTAATGCTTTGACCTAGACTATAACTTTAGGACCCTAACACAAGTTTACTTGTGTTTAGATTTTTTTAAAACAAAATCGTCACCTATCCTTAGGTGATAACCACAACGAGGACACAATTTTCGAATCCGCTTTGAAAATTAATCATCGATTCTAGGATGATTGATTACTAGGTTTTGAACCCTCTGTTGTAAGGTTTTGAACCCTTCCAGTTTAACTCATTTTTGGCCTAGTGCCTTCTGAGTTTTCAAAATCTTGTCAAAGTTTGGGTCTAAATAATGTGAACACGTGCAAACTGGAAGAGTGAGTGCCTGTACTCTGAGTTTTCTGTCTAAGGCTAGAGTGTTCGTACAAATCCACTTAATCGGACCAGTCACTCTTACCTGGGAACTCTTGGGGTGAGTGTTCACTTATAGGTGAGCATGTCTTCGGTGATACATTACATTGACCCATTTACTTTGATTAGTCATTTTGTGTCGTTTGTTTGTTCGAGGTAACGAACAAATGATCGCCTTCCTTGTGTTTTGTCGATGTTTTCAATACCTCTTTGTTTTTCCAATTGTCGATCCCACTCGTGGGCGAGCGTACATCTGAATGCAAATGAGGCTCGAGCTGACAACCTTGTTGTCAGAGGTACCTTTGTTGTCAATGGTACGTTTCTTGTTAACAATCAACCTGCATCTATTCTTTTTTATTCTCGTGCCGATAGAAGTTTTGTTTCGTTATCTTTTGAGCCTTTGCTTGCGATACCTAGAACTAAACTGAGGAAACCCTTATCTGTCGAAGTTGCTACTGGTAAACCTCTTGTTCTCGATTCTATTATTCGTGATTGTCAGTTAAATCTTGATAACCATCTTTTTCCTATTGACCTCACACCAATGCAACTTGGGAGCTTCGATATTATCGTTGGAATGGATTGGTTAACCAAACACCACGCTGAGGTGGTTTGTTTCGATAAGATTATTCGTATTCCTTTGTCTTCTGCCGATGTTCTGGAGGTTCATGGCGAGAAACCTTCAGGTGGATTGAAGCTTATGTGGTGTATGGAAGCTCAAAGTTATTTGCGAAAAGGATATGTTGCGTTTCTAGCACATGTCACTGAGGAGAAAAGCAAGAGCAAAAGTATTCAGGATATTCCGATTGTTCAGGATTATCCGGAGGTGTTTCCTGATGAACTGCCTGGTTTGCCTCCAGTTCTTCAAGTCGAGTTTCATATTGACCTTGTGCCCAATGCCAACCCGATTGCAAAAGCACCTTATCGTCTTGCACCGGCGGAGATGCAAGAGTTATCAAAACAGCTTCAAGAGTTATCTGATAAAGGATTCATCAGACCGAGCTTTTCACCTTGGGGAGCTCCTGTCCTCTTCGTGTAAAAGAAAGATGGATCTTTTCGAATGTGTATTGCTTATCGTGAGCTTAATAAGCTCACCATCAAGAATCGATATTCCCTACCTCGAATTGATGACCTCTTCGACCAGCTGCGGGGTGCTTCATGCTTTTCCAAGATCGATTTGCGTTCTGGGTATCATCAACTTCGTCTTCTCGAATAAGATATTCCCAAAACTGCTTTCCGCACAAGATATGGGCATTACGAGTTTACTGTCATGCCTTTTGGTTTGACGAATGCTCCAGCTATCTTTATGGACTTAATGAATTGGGTCTGCAAGCCTTATTTGGATCAGTTTGTCATTGTTTTTATTGATGACATCTTGATTTATTCAAAGTCTCGAGACGAACACGAACAACACCTTCGCTTAACATTGGAACTCTTGAAGAAGGAACAACTTTTTGCTAAATTCTCCAAGTGTGAATTCTGGCTTAAAGAAGTCCAATTCTTGGGTCATATAGTCAATGAGCAGGGTATTCATGTGGATCCATCCAAGATTGCTGCTATTAAGGACTGGAGTACACCGACGACGCCTACAGAGATTCGATCTTTCCTTGGTCTTGCTGGTTATTATCGTCGTTTCATTTCAAATTTCTCGAAGATTGCGGTTCCACTCGCTGCTTTGACTCAGAAGAATAAGCCTTTCGAGTGGGGACCCAAGCAAGAAGAAGCGTTCCAAACGCTGAAGCAGAAGTTATGTATTGCTCCTGTTCTATCTCTGCCCGAAGGAAGCGATGATTTCGTTGTCTATTGCGATGCGTCCAACTTTGGCCTTGGTTGCGTCCTTAGGCAACGAGGTAAGGTTATTGCATATGCATCTAGACAGCTGAAAATTCACGAGAAGAACTACACGGCTCATGATCTTGAATTAGGAGCTGTGGTTTTCGCGCTTAAAATCTGGAGACACTACCTCTATGGAACGAAGTGTGTGGTTTTCACAGACCACAAAAGTCTCCAGCATATTCTTAATCAGAAAGAGCTAAACATGAGGCAACGACGTTGGGTTGAACTCTTAAACGATTATGACTGCGAGATCCGCTACCACCCTGGTAAGGCGAATGTTGTAGCCGATGCGCTTAGTCGAAAGGAGCGAGTCAAGCTTCATTCTGTTCGAACACTATCTGATCTTCAAACTCGTGTCCTTCAAGCTCAACGATTTTATGTTTCACAAAATTTGATGGGGATGGAATTACCACGTCAACTTGAGCTTATGCTCGAAGCGAAAGACGATGGTTTGCTCTATTTTATGGATCGATTGTGGATTCCGAAACAAGACGATCTTCGCACCTTAGTGATGGACGAATCACATAAGTCTCGATATTCTGTCCATCCTGGTGCTGATAAAATGTACAAGGATCTTCGTACTAAGGTCTGGTGGCCTGGTATGAAGAAAGATGTTGCCTTGTATGTGTCGAAATGCCTAACTTGTCTCAAAGTCAAGGCTGAACATCAACGACCATCTGGTTTGCTTGTACAACCAGAGATACCGGTTTGGAAGTGGGAGAACATTGCAATGGATCTCATCACTAAGTTACCGCGTACGTTTAAAGGTCATGATGCTATTTGGGTTGTTGTCGATCGCTTAATGAAATCTGCTCACTTCTTACCAATCCATGAGGATTTCTCTGCTGAAAAGCTTGCCAAGATCTATGTAGACGAGATTGTATCACGACATGGTGTTCCTTTAGATATCATCTCTGATCGTGATGCTCGATTTTCATCTCATTTTTGGAAGGCCATGCAATCTGCTTTGGGAACCCAACTGAATCTAAGCACTGCTTATCATCCCCAAACAGATGGCCAATCTGAGAGAACAATTCAAACTTTGGAGGATATGCTTAGAGCATGTGTAATAGACTTTGGTGGTAATTGGGATTCTCATCTGCTGCTTATCGAGTTCTCTTACAACAATAGTTATCATACTAGCATTAATATGGCACCATTCGAAGCTCTCTACGGTCGAACATGTCGTTCACCTGTCTGTTGGAACGAGACCGGTGAAGTTCAACTTACTGGACCTGAGCTCGTTCTAGAAATAACTGACAAAATCAAGAAAATCCGCGATAATCTTGTGACAGCTCGAAACCGTCAAAAGAGATATGCGGATTTGGGACGCAAGCCCTTAGAATTTCAAGTCGGAGATCGTGTCCTACTCAAGGTTTCACCTTGGAAGGGAGTCGTGAGATTTGGAAAGAAAGGAAAACTTGCACCTCGATATGTGGGACCATTTAAGATTGTGGAAAGAATTGGAAAGGTTGCCTATCGTCTAGAGCTACCTCCAGAGCATGGAAATATTCATCCGACTTTTCACGTGTCCAATCTGCGAAAGTGTTTAGCTGACGCTAATCTACACATTCCTCTCGACGAGATCCAAATCGATGAAACAATGCACTTTGTCGAGAAACCTGTGCAGATAGTGGAACGTACATACAAACAGTTGAAGAACAAACGGATTCATTTGGTTCAAGTTCGCTGGGAATCCAAACGTGGCCCAGAGTTTACTTGGGAACGTGAGGACCAGATGAAGACGAAATATCCGCATTTGTTTTCACAAACTTCCTCTAGTTAAAATTTCGGGACGAAATTTCCTGAAGTAGGGGAGACTGTGACAACTGTGTTCTGTAATCGATTTACGATGTAAAACAATGATGATTATTAATAAAACAATGTTCTTTGGTGTTATTATATGTGTTTTGGTGTTATTATATGTGTTTTGGTGTTATTATATGTGTAATTGTGTTTAATGATTTTACAATTTGATTCGATTCCAATTTCAAGCTCTAAATCGCTTTCTGGAAGGTTATACGCAAACTGGTGCTTAAACGCAGTCAGTATAACGCGACAAACACTCCGGAATAGTGACATAGGCTTAACATACCTTAAATAACCTCCACATAACTTAGAAATAAGTTTTGAATGGTTTGGAGTATCGAAATCAACTTTGTTCGATCACAGGGACTATTTGTGTCAAACTGCGAAACTATTCCGATTTGAACTGTAACGAACATTCCGGAACATGACCATAAGTTAAACATACCCTAAATAACCTTTAAATAGCTTAGAAATAGGCTTTGAGGGGTTTGGTATGCTAAAATAAACTTTATGGTCATTAAGGGACTAAAAGCGTCAAAAAGTGCACAAGTTTGCATTTTCACGCCTATCTTACGTTCTGAATACATCCGGACATCCAAAAATTTATGTAAGCATTAAAATATTTTATTTTAGTGTTTGGCATGATAAAATTCCATTCATCGCTTAATTTGGATCGTTTTTACGTTCGTTACGACTTCCGTCGTAATTAACCGAACAACGCAACCGTACGGCCAAACGAACCGACATCCGATATATTTTTGAGCACATTTTAAGTTTCCTATACTTTAACTTCATTTTAGAGCTTTGAAATGGGGTTAACGGGGCTTAAATGTGTCAAAAATGCATCGAAAACCAAGTTTTGGGGCTGCAGGGACTAAAACTGCCAAACTCTGAAAGTAGGTCCTTACGGACCGTAAGGGTGAGGGTCTTACGGTCCGTAAGCATGTCCCAGTTGAACAGAAGCTTCTTTCTAGCCTGTTTCCAGCTGTTGCACTCACAAAACCTAATTGCACTTGCCTCTTCCTGATAATGGGGGGCCATTTTGGGCCATTTTGGTGTACCAAAATATATATTTTTCCCAAAAATAATATATTTTCACTTCTTGTATCCAAAACAATATTTGCCCAAAAATATATTCGTAAAAGTATTTTCCGGAATATTTCACAGGTTACGTTTTTGCGTTCGGTTTCACAATACTAGGTGTGTAACTTAAATATTTATTCCACGAGACTTTTGGTATTATTTTGGAGTTGTAATTTCATGGTATTTGTAAGTTATATTATTTTACCCTAAAATAATATAACTACTTCACAAATCATGCAAATATTCACACAAGCATCTTGGTATGAAATATATACTCTAAATATATATTTATCCGCTTTTATTTATGAAAACCAACCTCCGATTCTTGTATTTTGTTACAAAAATTATGGCGAGGTTTCTATTCGAAAAACATAGTGTAAAATACACAAGTAAACTCTTGTCTAGAAAATATTTTCTAAGTGTTTAAATTTTTAGAAAATTTCGCCATAGTTTCCTTTGTAAATGGAGGTGTCCATGCTAATTAGCATATCATTTTCTTTTCAGAATCAATCAACAATCAATCCTTGAACAATTTTTCATCACCAAGAGCAAAACTATATGCGTTTCATATTAATCATGAACTTGATATATCACAAAAACGCGTAGTAACTTGGTAAAGCGTCTAGTGGGCTTAGTTACCTTCCAAAGTGTATTCATTTCTTTAAAAATCATTTTCATAAAAGAGTTAAGTGTTTACAACTTGTAAACAATTTTTACAAAAATTAATCTTTTGAACTCTTCTTGTAAATAAAAGGTTTTTACACTTATTTCATTTCCAAAAATGGTGTAAGTGTATATAAAAGTCATGATTTTCCAAAAATCGATTCTTGAACTTGGTTTGCTTAGAAAAGTCTCTTGTAATTCTCGGATCTACATGATCATCAACTTACTTTGTTCACTTATATTTCAAGAAATTCATTTTTATCAAGTTCATATTTAACTAGAAGGTGATTGTTTCATGTATCACATAATCACCTCCTAATCTTGTTAAATCATGTTTCTAAACATCACTTAACAAGTTCCATATGGTGATTAACATCACATAACCAAGAATCAATAAGAAATTAACAACATATTCATAACAACATCCTATTAACAACATTTCATCCTCATGTAAACTTTATGTAAAGCTTTATGTTCATTTTCTTTAGTATTCTTGTTATTTCATCACAATGTACAATCTTTTAACCATAAAAATAAAATAGACAAGAGTTATGAGGGATCTTACTACTAGCTTTAAGCTAGGGAAGAGCACTTGTGAAAAAGATGGTGAAAAGTGGATGATGAAAGCACATTAGAAGGATTCTTCAAATTCCACAAGCACTAAGCTCCATGTAACACCTCCTTGCACTTTGAAATGGGTTTAAAATGGGTGAATGAGGGTTAATGGTGGTGGTGGCGGCGGTTCTAAGTAGAGCCGAGAGAGAGAGATAGAGAGTGAGAAAGATGAGTGAAGTTGTGAAGATGAAATGTGAAGATCTTTAGAATCCATGTCCATGCTCATAATCTTTCTTCTAAATATTATGTCCACTATAACAAGCAAGATCTAATAAAATAAAAGAAATGAAATCTTTGTGATATGGTGGTGATCTTGGTGGGGTCCTTGTGACCGTAAGTTCCAAGGGGGCGGGGGGGGGGGGGGGGGGGTAATATGTAAATTTTAATCATATCTAATAAGATCACATAAAATCCAAGGAGGATCTAAGCAATATCTAGAGAAGATTACTTAGGATCTTGCTAGATATGGAAGATTATTGAAAAATCTTGTAAGATTTTGGAGATCACAAGTGGGGCCACCCCTTGTGACCGAAAATATAGGGGGGGGGGGTCCAAGTGTAAGTTGTAATGGTAAGTGAATAATAGTTGGGGGTTAAGTGAAAAGTCTAGTGTTTTAAGTGTATGACACAATATATAGTGTGTTGGGGTATTCGGGAGCCATAACTAGTTCAAAAATAATAAAACAATGTATTTGGCAAAATTTTGGTGTCCCGGGTAATGTCCGGTTGTTCGGTTAGATATTGTTCCGTTAAAGTGCTTAGTGATACCGTATAGTGTCTTTTATATGACTTTTTGTGACAGTTTTAATTCTCGACACTTAGGAAAGCATTAAAGACCGTTTAGTCAATTTTCTGCATGTTACTAGCATATTAAGATGCTGAATTTTGCTGAAAAATGCAGAATTCTGCACTTAAAATGAGTTTTAGGCACTTCCCGGCACTTTATCTATCACCTAGTGACGTAGTTTTATGGTCCTCACTTCCCTAGGCACTATACTAGTGTAGTACCTTGTCCCTGACCCATACTGGGTCTCAAAACACTGTCTGTCTATGTACTGGCACTGTCAGTATATTTCTAAGTTATCCGCTCACTTGTGCTAACTGTGCTTTGTGCATCAAGTATGTCACTAAAGTTTATGTGTAACAAATGGTGTGACAGTATGAAATGTGATGCATATGTATGTATGATACAGAAATCAGAAAACAGTTTAAGACATCAGTTGTAATTAAGCACAATCATTAAGCATAAATCAATATTAATTAATTGTACGGATGCATGCAAATTTGACGGTTTTCACATTCTCCCCCCGTTAAGAAAATTTAGTCCTCGAAATTTGTACTACCTTATCTCCTTAGGGTTTCATTATGCGTGTATGTATATGAATAATACCGAGGTAGATAATCACCAAACCGAATCAAACCTTATTCACATCAGGTGAGTCCAAGAATATATAACAACACTAATCCAATGGTTAAAAGGTATGTGCTTTTAGCATTTGGTGTCGAAGGTACAAGACGTATCGACGTATAGTCTAGTGTAATCCAGTTACAGGGGTTCCACAAAAGAGGAGTTTTGTCCAATGGGATTCTCAAGCGATTGGTCACAGTATGCAAATTTTCACAAACCATAGCATCTGCTATATGAACTCATAATCAACAACTTGGAGATGAAAATGACATGTTCAACTTTCGAATAAGTAAATGGTAAGGATTTGTGTGTTGACATTCTCGAATTGCGAAAATACACCGAGTGGGGTACAAGCGAATCTGGGTATCATTGTTTTAATTCGTGGTTGCATCAGAAATGTTTATATGACAAGTTGACAAAAGTATATGTAGTTTTGTGTGAAACAGTTGACCATGATTAGCACAAGCTAATGACACCACAAGGTGTCGAAATGATGAGATTCAATAATAGTGGTAACTGAACAAGTTCACCATGCCTGAAATCAAATGAAAGTGTACAGAGACAATCAGAAGATTTGATTTACACAATGTCATATAGTTTTCTGTTAAATACAGAACATCAAAGAGCCACTGTTTTTTATCGAAGGTGAAAAAGTATTAAGTATCGCAAGGTATTCGATAGACAATGAAAGAATCGTTAGGAGGTACATTGTGTTATGAAATGAATCTATGTACCATTGCCTTAACACACAACTGTGTTGAGACCGCTTTAATCGTGATAAACGAGACAGATTTAGACCAAATAAATAATTTAAATCCGTGTATGAAGTGAGTAACTAAATTAGCGCAAGCTCAATTTTGTGAAATCATCTCCACAAGGTATTGAAACCAACAAACGATTTAGTGGAGTCGTAGACCAATCAAATCTACTACGACTCGAAACAAAATAACCTTTGCAAAAATATTTGAATATGATGTTCCCAATACATCATATGGCGTCTTAAATTGAATATGCGAAGTGGATAAGTTCAAGCAATTGAACTTGGTTTCAGCGTAACTTGACAATAAACGTATGTATTAACAAAGGAATCTCGGCATGGTTGCAAAGATAAACCCTGAATGTAACTCGAAATAAAAAGGAGTTATGAGAAAGTGTGTTGACTTGATAACAACAGAGCCAATAATTACAATAATGTAGGTCATTCGGATCACAAACCAGTGATTAGATTTAGCAACATAATATTCGAACTTCAATGAAGCGTTTGAAATGAAACCGCATGCATAGCAAATAGTGCATGCGTAACATATGAGTTTTCAAGTAATGAAACAATGAGTATGAGGTAATGACCAAGTATCGATGCAAATGTGTGTTCGCTCTCAGCGAAGAGAATTGACGTAATGCAACTACCATTCAGGGGAGTAGAGATGCAAACATCTACTCGCTAGAAGCAAAAGTGAAGATTTCAACAAAAGAAATTTAAGTATTTTCTGTTTTGTTAACTGAAATGGCATAAATGTCAGGTTAATGGTGTTTGATTGGGTTAACAGATATGGTTCCTAAATAACAACCTTTACGAGTTTGGACCTGGGTTCCCAAAGGTCCTAAGTATATGTTTTCTAGATCCTCAAGGTTTCGTACACTGTGCAAAACTGTTTTGTGCATTGGATAGGAAACACCATTTTTGTGTATGTTTAAAAAAAACAAATTATTGTCCCACAATTTCCCCGGGATACATTCTTCCTGAATTCTCAGCTAATGACACTCGATCATCGATCAGTCGTGTAATAGTAGTTGGATCATCACAGTTAGTTAAGTAAGAAATTCGTTAATTCCTCAGCAAGAGTTACCGACTCTTGTTGGTTAGTTCGTTCGGCTCCTGGTAGTTGATGCTCATTTGAAAATCATCGTCCTTCTTCTTGACGAGCAGAATTGGGGTTACCCAAAAGAGAATTTTTGGTCTGTTATCTTCCTTCTCTATCAACCACTGAGGTTACACTGATAATCCGTGCATCTCCGAAGGTGTAAGTCGCTAAGAGGCATTGACTGCAGGCGCGACGCCTGGAATCCAATTGATGCGAAATTTGACTTGTCGTTGAGGAGATAATTCTGGCAAGTCCTCGGGGAAGACTTCAGGATATTTCCTTATCACAGGAATATCTTCGACTTTTGGTTCTTCGACTCCCTTGTGCCCGACATGAGCCAAGAAAACAACACATCCTTTACGCAACAACTTTCGTGCCTCCCAGCATTTAGTAATTCGTAGAGGCGTATCCTGCTTCATGAGTCACGATCGTTCCTTTATTCGCCATCGGGATGCGGACATCAATCTCTGCTTGATCACTCGGCAATTAATCCATCCCAATTACCTCGTCGAAGTTTCCCAACATCAACTGGCGGCAGATCAAGCGTAAACTTACGCTCTCCGGGTTCTATCTTGCCGTTTCTAGTTACTGCGTTGACTTCCACTAGCTTCACCTAGCTAGTTCCATCGAGTGAGAGTTATCTAACTTACTTGCTACTAACCCAAGTATACTCTCAAACTCCAGAGATGCAAAGCTTAAAATTTTCAACAATATCTAGCAACACAGATGCATAACGTTGAGTAATATGGAACGTACCGATATCCACACTTGGATTCCTGGTGTGCTCCCCTAGCTCTGCTACTGAGCTTTTATCCTTGTGTCTGATCGTTTTTAGGGCAATATTTTCTGAAATGCTTTTTGCTCCCACAGTTAAGGCAACCTTGAGCACGTTTTTGTTTGTCACTCATCCTTCCTTGATAGTTGTCGTCATCGTTGTTTCCTCCGTGATTCTGGCTACCATCCTGGCCTCCATTTCTACGTTCAGTATCTTGCCTACAAGTTTCTTTAGGATGTCCCCTCTTGCCACAGTTATCACATTTTCCATATTTACATCGCCCGACATGATAACATAGACAATTGTCACACTTAGGTAGGATACCCATGTAGTCTTTTCCCTTTTTGGCCTTCTTCTTGCTACTCGTCCGAGTAACCATCTTGAAATTTGCGAGCTTTCTCTTGTTTTCCCCAGATGACTCTACAGGAGGCTCCTTTTTCTCGTCCGTAGTGGAGAACTTTCCTGGTCTAACTGCTTCTTCAGTGAGCGCCACGCTTATGTCGATAGCTTCGGTGATCGTTGAAGGTTTAGATGTGGTTACCAGACTTAGAATCTGAGGTGCCAATCCCCCTATGAAACGTTCGACTCTCTTAAACTCTGGTCCCACCAGGAGCGTAGCAACCTATGATAAATCATTAAATCTCTGCACATACTCAGCTATCTTTGGTCCTTCCATTTTCAAGTTCCACAGTTCAGTTTCCAACTTCTGGACTTCTGCCCTCGAGCAATATCTCTTACGCATCAGTTCTTTCAGTTCGTCCCACGTCAAAGCATACGCAGCGGTCTTGCCCATTGTCTGAACATGAAGGTTCCACCATAACAGAGCCCCATCTACAAATAGTCCGGCTATGTACGCGACCTGATGTTCTGGGGCACATTTGCTCAACCGTAAAACAGAATTCGTCTTCTCCACCCAACGCACAAAAGCTAAGGCACCCCCAGTGCCATCGAATTCTCGAGGTTTGTGGTTCAAGAACTGCTCGTAGGTGCAGCCGCTGGGTGGGTTATTTCTTGAGGTACTTCTGCCGTGTTCGGAGCGAAGGGCCTCGAGCTGTGCGATGGCCTGCGAGATGCGCTCTTGTAGTTCTGCCACTGTTGTCGGCGGAGGGTTGTTGGTAGCGATGTTCCCTTGTATCGACATCTTCTAAGAAGAAGATTGGTTAGGTCAAGTCTTATTTGTTCATGAAGTGCATTTAGTTGTTTAGTGGTCATATGTACATACACATAATAGGTTATCATACCAACCAAGTAAGCAATAGCATAATCATAGCATAACCAAGCAATTTTGGTAATTATGTTTAATGAGAGCATAGTAAGCAAGCGCGTAGCATTATAATTACAGCACATATATATGGATCAACAGTCGTGCTTAACGAAGACATAGAGACTGAGCTTTCGTTGGTCATTGGCCACAAAGTATTGTCGCATGTTTAATGTTGACTTGGCTCTCATTATTCCCTGACCACAATTGTATTGTCTCCCAAAATGTATCACATCAATAGGGACACAGGGTCACCCTTCCCTTGTCCATTAAGTATATTAGTGTATCAAAATTACGTAATCAGATGTGGTCTCCCAAAGTCTCCACAATCCCGGCTTATCATTAGTGTCTTTACCCCAAATGTAATGCAATCCGCAAAATCCAGAAACCACTATACCGGTGTCTGAGGTGGAGGAGGAAAGAAAAGTAAACGGTTAACTTGCATGGACTTCCTCCTCGGGCTTGTGTACACGTTGAAATAATTATCTGTTCTGTCGCTCTTGATAAATGTGGAAGATCAAAGTATGCTGGCAATAGACAAGGTGGAGGACGTGGTGTCAGCTCAAGCTCCAACATTCTGCGACTCCTATTCTCAAACTGTAGCTGTTGTTATAGAAGCAATTCATCCCTGGTGTAGCCTCCATAGTGTAAGGGTCTAAAATTAGCATAGTGTATGATCAGAACCATCGAAATGGATCATCCAGCGATGTAGCGGTGAAAGTAGCAAACGGTGCGGCCTGTGAGGTCGGGGAAAACGCTGCTATAGCGGAAGGATCTTTATGTGGGTGCTGACCGGGAGTACCTTCCCGGGGTGCGGGTATGTTTTAAAAGGAAGCGATAGGCATGTCAGTGCAATGGATATCGGTCTTCATAGGAGCGATATCAGCGGTGAAGGTGCACAAACAAACGTCTCGACCGATAAGGAGATCATCAGGCACAGGTACTGGGTCAGATTTAAGGGGTGTAATGTCCGGTATACCGAAAGAAATAGGGTCATAATCAAGCAAGGGTGTAGGATCAGCAGGTGCAACGTCAAGCTGTCCCACAAAGGTGCAGAAGCTAGCTCAGGGGCAGTCTCTGGGTCGTGTAACGGTGTGGTGCCTCGAGCAAGTGATAGTGCAGCAGTCATAACGGCGGCGGCGTCTGTGTCAGTAGTAGAAAGTTGTAATCCGGCCATCTATAAGGCTGTAAATGTCACAGACTCAAAGGAGTCTGAAATCGAGCGTATTCTAGGCGCAGAGGATAGCCTGATAACAGAGGTCTTAGATGTGAAATTTGTAATAACGTTCTCGTCTAACTCCATCACCATGGATGTCGTCAGGAGGAGCATCAATAGTCATGTCAACGTCATCGACTATTCGTCGAAGCCCTTTCTTTCCGACCGATCGATCCATTAACTTTTCTATTTTGGTTAGTGTTTCACTCTTGTATGATTTGCTCGTTTGTTTTATCACTAACTGTTTAATCGGAACCATTGTGAACTGTTGTTATATAATGCTTAAATCCATGATTAGATGATGAGTCTGATTAATGATCGTGGTTTCATGAATCTTATGTATATTGTCAATAGATCACTCATGTTTATCGAATGCTAGCATAGAACATGTTCAAAATATTTAGATCTTAATCTTATGGCGATTCTTGCTAATAAGGAACCTATAGATTTAAAAGATTATCAATCGTACGTGTATTGATTGTGTAGATCGTATGAGTGTTTAGCAAACTGCCATGCATAGGGTACAGGCTGCATAATTGATGATTAACGATCATGGCGAATGTATGTTAACTGTTTGTTCGATGATAGAGTGGAACGGCTGTTATTGATGATTAAGGTTTCTGTGTAATTGCCTGATGTCACGACGTAACACTATGCTTACCGACAAAACAGGCACGGCGAAACAGGGGAGTTTCACCGAGGGTAATCATGACGAAACAGGAGGGTGTTTCGTCGAAGGGGTTCACGACGAAACCGGTGTGTTTCGTCGAGTTATTAAACATGCACAGCAACTCAGTTAAGTCTGTTAAGGATTAACTAGGTTAGTCTGGTACTGTTAAATGTAAAGCATGGTTGCATGAGCCTGTATGACTGATAAATGCTATGTGTTAGTTGTTACTTGCATGCACGTGATGATCTTGATTGTTAGTCGAAACTTGTAAATATCTACTGATTGTATGTACGTGCAAACCATAGGCTTGACTGATTAATTGGAAAACGAGTAGTTAAGCATACCGAGCAAACCAAGGTGAGTTCACACTTCTAAGGCATGGGATTCCCGGTGGGTGGGGAATGGGATTGAATAACTACGATAGAACTCGTACAGTTACCACTACTAGACTACCTACCACCGTCCTCGGATTGGGAAGGACGCCAGCGCTAAACCTACGTACTCGCTACGTACTACTGTCCTCGGATTGGGAAGGGCACTTATGTAAAACCTACGTATACTCATACTTACTACTGTCCTCGGATTGGGAAGGGCACTTACGTAAAACCTACGTATACTCATACTTACTACTATCCTCAAATTGGGAAGGACACCTAAAGATACAACTAGTCTAGTAACATACAACATGGGAAGCCCCCACTAAATATCGTAAAGGTTTGGGAAACAAGGATACTGGGTAACACATGATACTGAAACAAACTTACGATTTCTGAAACGAACTCAATAACTGAACAACCAACTGTGAACTCGCTCAACTTTGTTGTTGACTCGTTGTTACATGCCTTGCAGGTCGTCAGGTACTTCTGGAGCTTGCACGGGGAGGCGTGATCGTTGTGGGATATGGACTGTTATGTCCTACACTTAACATTTGAACGTTAAACTATGTTTTAGTTATTTACACATTACTATGCTTCCGCTAATTTCTCAAACATGTTTGGTTTATTTTGAAACACCAATTATATTGGGTTTGGTTTATTTACTTAATGGTATTGTTCAATATGATTGGTTGCTTGATCCTGGTCAGTCACGCCTCCAGGCGGTGATACTCCTCGTGTGGATTTTGGGGGTGTGACAGATTGGTATCAGAGCCATTGGTTATAGTGAACTTGGTTTTAATAAGGGAAAAAGTTTTTTGTTAAAACCAGACTATAACCTGTATAGTGCTCAACGATCCACAACGACGCTTCACTCCACGTGCAAGGCTCAACACTATAGGTAATATGGTTTATGCTTATATTGCCTACTTGCTAGTTACATAGAACTTTGCTCGTGGTATGCTTAGATAAACGTAACAACTATTGTTTGAAAACACTTGTGTGCTTACTCTCTTCTGTCATTGCATATTCGTGAACCTTTCTCACCCATGTTTCCTTTGATATGAAGATCATGAGTGGACGCGTTAACCTAACTCAAGCCCAGTTGGCGGCTCTGATCACTGAACAAGTTACTACAGCACTCGCAGCTGCCCAGGCAGGAGGTATAACCTGCCATCGCAACTCACTCTAGGATCTTTAGATCCTACTCACGTAAACCAACACTTGTGCTTAACATTGTTTCTTCTTGCACACACAACAGGTCAGAACGCTCAGCCTCCTGTGTGTACTTTCAAAACCTTTATGGATTGCCGACCTACTACTTTCAGTGGCACTGAAGGAGCCGTAGGACTCCTCCACTGGTTCGAGAAGCTCGAATCGGTCTTCGAAATGTGTGAATTCCCTGAGGCTCGAAGGGTGAAGTATGCCACTGGTACTCTCGAAGGCGTTGCGTTGACTTGGTGGAACGCGCAAGTTCAAATGTTAGGGCTGGCAGCTGCTAATGCCACCCCATGGAACGACTTCACTGTAATCTTGATGACATCCACAAGCTGGAAGTGGAGTTCTTTAACCTGAAGATGACGGGGTCAGAGATAGAGGCGTATACAAAGCGATCCAATGAACTGGCAGTGTTATGTCCAACTATGGTGGATCCTCCCATCAAGCGTATCGAGCTGTACCTCAAAGGCTTAGTACCAGAGATTCAAAGCCATGTAACTGCTGCTAACCTTGCCACTATCCAGGATGTTACTCGTCTTGCTCATCGTCTCACAGACCAGGCAGTGGAACAGAACAAGCTACCTAAGCGTATAGGTGCTACTGCTACTACTACTACTACTTCTTCTATTCCCAGTGACAACAAACGAAAATGGAATGGAGCCTCCAGCAAGGGTTCGACTACAGTTCAGTCCCAGGCGCAGCAGCGAAAGATTGATGACTACTAGAGTCCTGGTCAGCAATCTTCTGGTAGTCAAGGGCGGGGTGGATATCGAGGAAACCACCCAAATTGCAACAAATGCAACAGGCACCACAGTGGTCAGTGCAACAAGGGACGTTGTCAGAGATGTCTCAAGATGGGTCATGAAGCCAAGGATTACAGGAGCTCACGGCCTGCAAATCAGAATCATCAGCAGCAACAGCAAGCACCGCAGAATCAGCAACAGCAACAGGGCAACAGGGGATGCTATCAGTGTGGCGCTGAAGGTCACTTCAAGAGATACTACCCGCAGTTAAATCAGAATCAGAACAATAACCAAGGGAACGGAAACAACAATGGGGGTAACAACGGGGGAAACAATGGAGACAATGGCGCCCGGGGCCGTGTGTTCGTGATTGGTCAGGGTGATGCTAGGAATGATCCCAACATCGTGATGGGTAAGTTTCTACTGGATGACTTTTATGTTAAAGTTTTATTTGATTCGGGTGCCGATACCAGTTATGTGTCCCTAAAAGTTAGTCAAATGCTTAAACGTACCCCAACACTTTTGAACACCAAGCACATGGTAGAGCTAGCAAACGGTAAAAGTCTTGAAGCCACACACATAGTTAGGGGTTATAATCTCATCTTAGCTGGTCAAACCTTCTCTATCGACCTCATTCCTATTGTTTTGGGTAGTTTCGACATTGTTGTTGGTATGGATTGGTTATCGCAACAGCGAGCAGAGATCCTTTCCAAGGAGAATATCGTCCGCATACCTCGTTCTGGTGAAGAACCTTTAGTGATTCATGGTGAAAAGAGTGGTGCAGTTGCAGGTATCATCTCTTTCCTTAAGGCCCAGAAGTGTTTGCGAAAGGGCCACACTGCTATTTTAGCACTTGTTACTGACGCATCATCGAAAGAGAAGAAAATAGAGGATATTCCAGTTGTACGCAACTTTTCTCAAGTGTTTCCTGAGGAATTACCTGGTCTACCGCCCCATCGCCAGGTCGAATTCCAAATCGAGCTAGCTCCTGGAGCAGCGCCCATAGCTCGAGCACCTTATCGCTTAGCCCCAACCGAACTGGAGGAACTGTCCAAGCAATTACAAGAACTTTTGGAAAAGGGTTTTATTCGTCCTAGCTCTTCGCCCTGGGGAGCTCTAGTACTATTCGTGAAGAAGAAAGACGGTACCTTCAGAATGTGCATCGACTACCGCGAACTCAACAAGGTGACCGTAAAGAATCGTTATCCTCTCCCGCGCATTGATGACTTATTCGACCAGCTGCAGGGGTCGAGTTACTACTCCAAGATTGATCTGAGATCGGGTTACCATCAACTGAGAGTCCGAGATGAGGATATCCCCAAGACAGCGTTCAGGACTCGTTATGGGCATTACGAGTTCCTGGTTATGCCTTTTGGGTTGACAAATGCACCGGCAGTCTTCATGGATCTTATGAACAGAGTGTGCAAACCTTACCTGGATAAGTTTGTTATTGTTTTCATCGACGACATCCTGATCTATTCTAAGAGTCAGGAGGAACACGAGCAGCATCTGCGGATTATTTTGGAACTGCTTCGAACAGAGCAACTTTAGGCTAAGTTTTTGAAATGCGACTTCTGGCTTTATGAAGTCCATTTCCTAGGCCACGTGGTAAACAAGGATGGGATTCATGTTGATCCATCCAAGGTAGACTCAATCAAGAACTGGCTTGCACCCCGCACACCAACAGAAATCCATCAATTCTTGGGTTTGGCAGGCTACTACAGAAGGTTCATCAAAGACTTCTCAAAGATTGCACAACCGCTTACTCTACTAACTCATAAAGGTGTCACCTATTGTTGGGGTAATACACAGGAATCAGCATTTCAGCACTTAATGGACAGACTTTGTAGCGCACCTATTCTTTCATTACCAGAGGGCACAGACGATTTTGTAGTTTATTGTGACGCGTCAATTCAGGGTCTTGGTTGTGTGTTGATGCAACGGGATAAAGTCATTGCTTATGCATTGCGCCAACTTAAAGTTCATGAAAGGAATTATACTACACACGATCTGGAGCTGGGAGCTGTTGTTTTCGCACTTAAGATATGGAGACATTACCTGTTCGGTACCAAGTGCACCATTTACACCGATCACAGGAGTCTCGAGCATATCTTCAAACAGAAGGAATTAAACATGTGACAACGTAGATGGGTTGAGCTTTTGAACGATTACGAATGTGCGATCAAGTACCATCCGGGCAAAGCCAATGTTGTGGCCGATGCCCTCAGTCGAAAAGATACTACGCCTAAGCGCGTGCGAGCACTACAACTTACCATCCAATCTAGTCTTCCTTCCCATATACGAGATGCTCAGGCAGAAGCATTGAAACTAGAAAACGTCAGGGCTGAAGCCCTAAGCGGCTCAAGGCAACGGTTAGAACAAAAGGAAGGCGGCGCCTACTACGTAACATGACGCATCTGGGTCCCACTCTATGGCGATTTACGAGAACTTTTAATGGATGAAGCACATAAGTCTCGTTATTCAGTACATCCTGGTTCGGATAAGATGTACCATGACTTGAAGACAACATACTGGTGGCCTAGCATGAAAGCCCACATAGCAACTTACGTCAGCAAATGTTTGACTTGTGCGAGAGTCAAGACTGAATATCAGAAACCATCGGGCCTACTCCAACAACCAGAAATACCACAATGGAAATGGGAGCAAATTTCCATGGATTTCGTTACTGGCCTGCCTAGATCTCAACGTGGGAATGATACTATTTGGGTGATCGTGGATCGACTCACAAAGTCTGCACACTTCTTGGCCATCAAGGAAACGGATAAGTTCTCCACCTTTGCAGATGTTTACCATAAGGAAGTTTTCTCGAGGCACGGGGTGCCAACCTCTATTATCTCTGATCGTGATGCACGTTTTACTTCAGAACTATGGCAAGTAATGCACAAATCTTTTGGCTCTCGATTAGACATGAGCACAGCTTATCACCCACAAACGGATGGGCAGTCTGAACGCACCATCCATACCCTTGAGGACATGCTTAGGGCATGTGTGATTGATTTTGGCAACGGCTGGGAAAAACATCTCCCGTTAGTGGAGTTTTCGTATAACAACAGTTATCACACCAGTATTCAGGCTGCTCCGTATGAGGCATTGTACGGGCGTAAATGTCGATCACCTCTTTGTTGGGCAGAGGTGGGGGATAGTCAGATCACGGGTCCAGAACTTGTAGTAGACACAACGGAAAGAATTGCTCAGATACGGCAACGAATGGCGGCAGCTTGTGACCGTCAGAAAAGCTACGCTGATAAGCGCAGGAAACCACTCGAGTTCCAGGTTGGGGATCGAGTGCTACTCAAAGTATCACCTTGGAAAGGTGTAGTTCGCTTTGGCAAACGAGGCAAACTTAACCCGCGTTATGTCGGACCATTTGAAATCATTGAGAAGATAGGCAAAGTGGCCTACAAACTAAACCTACCCGCAGAACTCAGTGCAGTTCACAACGTTTTTCACGTGTCGACTCTGAAGAAGTTTCTGTCAGATGAGACCCTCATAGTTCCTTTGAAGGAGCTCACTATCGACGATCAGCTGCGATTCATCGAGGAACCAGTAGAGATCACGGACTGGGACGTTAAGGTCCTCAAGCAGACTAGAATGCCTCTTGTTCGAGTTCGTTGGAACTCCCGTCGTGGCCCAGAGTTCACCTGGGAACGAGAAGACCAAATGAAACTCAAGTATCCCCAGTTGTTCAAGAACAATGCAACCACTACTGAGGCTGAAGCTACTACAGAATTTTGGGACGAAATTCCAAACCAACGGGGGGATGATGTGACACCCCAGGAAAACCATGAAACGACGCAACACAACTAGCTTCCTCAGTAACCGCATGCTAAATTTCGGGACGAAATTTCTTTCAAGTTGGGGATAATGTGACAACTTGAGTTTTCAAGATTTCCGTCTTCACACTAATTGTACGTTAACTGTTCAGTTATTTGTTTGCTCGACTTGTTTGCCTTGTAATCATACGTATTTAATATATGTTGAGATGTTTATGATGAGATGTTATGAGACTATAGTGTTATGTGTTTGGTTTAACTTAATGATATTTAGGGTTTCACACTAGTAACCTCGACGAAACAACTTATGTTTTGCCGCCAACCAGCTCGACGAAACAAGTATGTTTCGTTATATAACACAACGACGAAACAAGGTGTTTCGCCGGCCCACTGTTTCGCCGAAGACCATTAAGGGCCCAGTACGTTACGCGTATATTTATTATGCATTACTGTTTCATTCGTCACACTTTTAGCAAATTAGAAACCCTAGAGCATCTCTCTGTTGACGGCGACTGCGTGTCTTCGAAGCCCTTTCTTTCCGACCGATCGATCCATTAACTTTTCTATTTTGGTTAGTGTTTCACTCTTGTATGATTTGCTCGTTTGTGTTATCGCTAACTGTTTAATCGGAACCATTGTGAACTGTTGTTATATAATGCTTAAATCCATGATTAGATGATGAGTCTGATTAATGATCGTGGTTTCATGAATCTTATGTATATTGTCAATGGATCACTCATGTTTATCGAATGCTATTATAGAACTTGTTCATAATATTTAGATCTTAATCTTATGGCGATTCTTGCTAATAAGGAACCTATAGATTTAAAAGATTATCAATCGTACGTGTATCGATTGTGTAGATCGTATGAGTGTTTAGCAAACTGCCATGCATAGGGTACAGGCTGCATAATTGATGATTAACGATCATGGCGATTGTATGTTAACTGTTTGTTCGATGATAGAGTGGAACGGCTGTTATTGATGATTAGGGTTTCTGTGTAATTGCCTGATGTCACGACATAACACTATGCTTGCCGACGAAACAGGCACGGCGAAACAGGGGATTTTCGCCGAGGGTAATCATGACGAAACAGGAGGGTGTTTCGTCGAAGGGGTTCACGACGAAACCGGTGTGTTTCGTCGAGTTATTAAACATGCACAGCAACTCAGTTAAGTCTGTTAAGGATTAACTAGGTTAGTCTGGTACTGTTAAATGTAAAGCATGGTTGCATGAGCCTGTATGACTGATAAATGCTATGTATTAGTTGTTACTTGCATGCACGTGATGATCTTGATTGTTAGTCGAAACTTGTAAATATCTACTGATTGTATGTACGTGCAAACCATAGGCTTGACTGATTAATTGGAAAACGAGTAGTTAAGCATACCGAGCAAACCAAGGTGAGTTCACACTTCTAAGGCATGGGATTCCCGGTGGGTGGGGAATGGGATTGAATAACTACGATAGAACTCGTACAGTTACCACTACTAGACTACCTACCACCGTCCTCGGATTGGGAAGGACGCCAGCGCTAAACCTACGTACTCACTACGTACTACTGTCCTCGGATTGGGAAGGGCACTTACGTAAAACCTACGTATACTCATACTTACTACTGTCCTCGGATTGGGAAGGGCACTTACGTAAAACCTACGTATACTCATACTTACTACTGTCCTCGGATTGGGAAGGACACCTAAAGATACAACTAGTCTAGTAACATACAACATGGGAAGCCCCCACTAAATATCGTAAAGGTTTGGGAAACAAGGATACTGGGTAACACATGATACTGAAACAAACTTACGATTTCTGAAACGAACTCAATAACTGAACAACCAACTGTGAACTCGCTCAACTTTGTTGTTGACTCGTTGTTACATGCCTTGCAGGTCGTTAGGTACTTCTTGAGCTTGCACGGGGAGGCGTGATCGTTGTGGGATATGGACTGTTATGTCCTACACTTAACATTTGAACGTTAAACTATGTTTTGGTTATTTACACATTACTATGCTTCCGCTAATTTCTCAAACATGTTTGGTTTAATTTGAGACACCAATTATATTGGGTTTGGTTTATTTACTTAATGGTATTGTTCAATATGATTGGTGGCTTGATCCTAGTCAGTCACGCCTCCAGGCGGTGATACTCCGCGTGTGGATTTTGGGGGTGTGACAATCACGTCTGACAATTTGCTTTCTAATCAAAGCGACAGGTGTGCCGGTACATATTAGTCATAGCACGTATATCCTTAATAATCACTAGCAACTAGCGTGTGCAAATAATCACCACATATGCACGTTTATCAATAATCAACAATTAAGCATGTATATGATAACAATGTAAGCAAGTAATCTTCCTAGTCTTCCCCAGACTATCCCACCCAGCCTCTCAGACTGAACTTCCTAGTCTCTCAGACTAACTCCCTGGTCTCTAAGACCAACTCCCCAGCCTCTAAGACTAACTTCCTGGTCTCTAAGACCAACTCCCCAGTCTCTAAGACTAACTTCCGGGTCTCTAAGACCAACTCCCCAGTCTCTAAGACTAAATCCCTAGTCTCTAAGACCAAACTTTCCCAGTCTCTAAGACTAAATCCCCGGTCTCTAAGACCAAACTTTCCCACTCTCTAAGACTGATCCTCCCTCAGTCTCTAAGACTTATCCTCCCTCAGTCTCTAAGACTGAATTATAAACATAGCCCTTTGAAATGTGTAATTGTGCCTTTTGTTTGTAAAAATGTTTGTTCCCTGGATCTGGACGTTTTGTGTATGCAATGAAAACATGTATGTAAAAGCGTTTTCGTGAGAGCCCTATTGATCGTAGTCTAGACTCGAGAAAGAATCCTAGTTTGCTACGATCGAAGCTCTGATACCAAGCTGTCACACCCTGACTTTTGCGGAAGCGTGATTATGGTGTGACTTCTTTAATATCATTGCATTCAATCATAACATCAACTATATGATAAAACCTTAAATTTGCCATCCATAAAATAAGTTTAAAACATAACAACCTTGTTTCAAAAGCGTAGACTTAAATTTCAAGTTTTACATTCATACAAAATGTTTATGAGTTCACTAAGTACTCATCAAAAGATATTAAATAGCACGAAGGTTTGGAAGGCGTGTCTTGTCCAGGAAAGAGACACACTGACCAAACTCAAAGACCATGGATGACATCTTTATTCTTAACGCAGCATAAAAACTTCCAACGCCCGCCAGATCCATTTATAAATTCCCTGAAATACATGTAGTTTGAAAACATCAACAAAAGTTGAGCGAGTTCATGTGTTCGTTTGTGTGTATGTATAAACCTTTGTAACGTTGTAAGTATGTATGTAAGCCCCTGGTATGTAGCAATAAGGAAAAAGAGATCACCACTGGGTTGCAAAGCCAATGGTGTGTGTGAAGTGATGCAGGAAGACTCAAACCTAGCAGATTTCGTCAATAAGACATAGTCACCTCATGGTCCACCCAGCGGACTCAAGAGTGGGGCTCGCTACACCCGAATAAATCTATCACTCATGTCCCTCGGTCCTACTACGAGGATTAATGGACTTATGTATCCGCCTACCCACTCACATGATCTAAGTAGTAAACCCTCCTTAAGCTTACCATACCATGTATAAAAGTGTCTGTAATAAGTGTAACATGTATTTCACCCCCGAAGTATAAAACTGAAAACAGTTAAAAGAAAAGGGGGGGCATGAACTCACAATATTGCGTCTTCGTATCCAATGTAACTTGAAGCTTCCTCTAGAACGCACGACTACCTACATGCGTACTACGGTCCGTCAGACGAGCGGGTCGTGCCTTGTCTTAGTATTGATTAGTGCCTTTGAGTTACGTTTTAGAGTGTTTTCAATATTTTTGTAATAACACTTCTCAAGTATTGTTATTCGCATTTCCTTCCCAAGGATGGGAGTATCTCATACTTGTGTATTCGTATTCTTGTGTTCGTATAACTTGCCATGTATTGGCGTCGTATTCCGGTGTATTATTCTAAATAAAGATACGTCAAAATATTCCCAATATATATTTCCAAAACACTTATATTTTCAAGTCCCACTTTAGAATATATATAATAACTTATTTTGTCCCAAAAATAATGTATTCCAAAATATATATTTTTCCCAAAAATAATATATTTTCACTTCTTGTATCCAAAACAATATTTGCCCAAAAATATATTCGTAAAAGAATTTTCCGGAATATTTCACAGGTTACGTTTTTGCGTTCGGTTTCACAATACTAGATGTGTAACTTAAATATTTATTCCGCGAGACTTTTGGTATTATTTTGGAGTTGTAATTTCATGGTATTTGTAAGTTATATTATTTTACCCTAAAATAATATAACTACTTCACAAATCATGCAAATATTCACACAAGCGTCTTGGTATGAAATATATACTCTAAATATATATTTATCCGCTTTTATTTATGAAAACCAACCTCCGATTCTTGTATTTTGTTACAAAAATTATGGCGAGGTTTCTATTCGAAAAACATAGTGTAAAATACACAAGTAAACTCTTGTCTAGAAAATATTTTCTAAGTGTTTAAATTTTTAGAAAATTTCGCCATTGTTTCTTTTGTAAATGGAGGTGTCCATGCTAATTAGCATATCATTTTCTTTTCAGAATCAATCAACAATCAATCCTTGAACAATTTTTCATCACCAAGAGCAAAACTATATGCGTTTCATATTAATCATGAACTTGATATATCACAAAAACGCGTAGTAACTTGGTAAAGCGTCTAGTGGGCTTAGTTACCTTCCAAAGTGTATTCATTTCTTTAAAAATCATTTTCTTAAAAGAGTTAAGTGTTTACAACTTGTAAACAATTTTTACAAAAATTAATCTTTTGAACTCTTCTTGTAAATAAAAGGTTTTTACACTTATTTTATTTCCAAAAATGGTGTAAGTGTATATAAAAGTCATGATTTTCCAAAAATCAATTCTTGAACTTGGTTTGCTTAGAAAAGTCTCTTGTAATTCTCAGATCTACATGATCATCAACTTACTTTGTTCACTTATATTTCAAGAAATTCATTTTTATCAAGTTCATATTTAACTAGAAGGTGATTGTTTCATGTATCATATAATCACCTCCTAATCTTGTTAAATCATGTTTCTAAACATCATTTAACAAGTTCCATATGGTGATTAACATCACATAACCAAGAATCAATAAGAAATTAACAACATATTCATAACAACATCCTATTAACAACATTCCATCCTCATGTAAACTTTATATAAAGCTTTATGTTCATTTTCTTTAGTATTCTTCTTATTTCATCACAATGTACAATCTTTTAACCATAAAAATAAAATAGACAAGAGTTATGAGGGATCTTACTACTAGCTTTAAGCTAGGGAAGAGCACTTGTGAAAAAGATGGTGAAAAGTGGATGATGAAAGCACATTAGAAGGATTCTTCAAATTCCACAAGCACTAAGCTCCATGTAACACCTCCTTGCACTTTGAAATGGGTTTAAAATGGGTGAATGAGGGTTGTATGGTGGTGGTGGCGGTTCTAAGTAGAGCCGAGAGAGAGAGATAGAGAGTGAGAAAGATGAGTGAAGTTGTGAAGATGAAATGTGAAGATCTTTAGAATCCATGTCCATGCTCATAATCTTTCTTCTAAATATTATGTCCACTATAACAAGCAAGATCTAATAAAATAAAAGAAATGAAATCTTTGTGATATGGTGGTGATCTTGGTGGGGTCCTTGTGACCGTAAGTTCCAAGGGGGGGGGGGGGTAATATGTAAATTTTAATCATATCTAATAAGATCACATAAAATCCAAGGAGGATCTAAGCAATATCTAGAGAAGATTACTTAGGATCTTGCTAGATATGGAAGATGATTGAAAAATCTTGTAAGATTTTGGAGATCACAAGTGGGGCCACCGCTTGTGACCGAAAATATAAGGGGGGAGGGGGTCCAAGTGTAAGTTGTAATGGTAAGTGAATAATAGTTGGGGGTTAAGTGAAAAGTCTAGTGTTTTAAGTGTATGGCACAATATATAGTGTGTTGGGGTATTCGGGAGCCATAACTAGTTCAAAAATAATAAAACAATGTATTTGGCAAAATTTTGGTGTCCCGGATAATGTCCGGTTGTTCGGTTAGATATTGTTCCGTTAAAGTGCTAAGTGATATCGTATAGTGTCTTTTATATGACTTTTTGTGACACTTTTAATTCCCGACACTTAGGAAAGCATTCAGGACCATTTAGTCAATTTTCTGCATGTTACTAGCATATTAAAATGCTGAATTTTGCTGAAAAATGCAGAATTCTGCACTTAAAGTGCGTTTTAGGCACTTCCCGGCACTTTATCTTTCACCTAGTGACGCAGTTTAATGGTCCTCACTTCCCTACGCACTATACTAGTGTAGTACCTTGTCCCTGGCCCATACTAGGTCTCAAAACACTGTCTGTCTATGTACTGGCACTGTCAGTATATTTCTGAGTTATCCGCTCACTTGTGCTAATTGTGCTTTGTGCATCAAGTATGTCACTAAAGTTTGTGTGTAACAAATGGTGTGACAATATGAAATGTGATGCATATGTATGTATGATACAGAAATCAAAAAACAGTTTAAGTCATCAGTTGTAATTAAGCACAGTCATTAAGCATAAATCAATATTAATTAATTGTACGGATGCATGCAAATTTGACGGTTGTCACAGTATGAAGGGTCGGTAAGGTCTTAAAAAATAAAAATCCTTTTATTCTAATGTTGATAGCTGGTGGTTTTCTGCGACCTCTTCTATCATTTGTTATATAATCTACATGACCCGTTTGACTGATACACCTTTTTTAGAGTTGTCCAAATCAACCCACAAGGTAAGGAAAACTCTCCCAAATTGACCTGCTTCTTACAGTTTGGGTCAGTTTTGGGATACATTATATTAATCGAGAACATTCTAAGCTATTTGTAAGATCCCAAAGCACATGATGTTGCTGTTTATTTTTTTTAATCAATAGTACAGAGGGATCCACTGTTCCATGATCTTACTATTCGCATGTTTATAAATAGATTTAGAAATTTTGTGAAACAATCTGTATCGGGATATTGTTGATGTTTGATTTCCATCCACAGGCACAGGAACAAAAAAAAATTGTTCTTCTTCAACAAGCATATGCGTGGCATTAATTTTGAAGCTTGGAGTAAAAGACACATTGATTTTTCCTTTGATATACGTCTTTTTACAAGTTGAATATTATAAAAATGTCTGGGTACAACTATGTGAACCGAAGATTTGGCTGAAGAGTAGACGATATTTGATGTTATTATTGCGTTAGAGGCATGAAAGTTGGTAATTTTTTTAACTAAAATGCTCAATTATTTGCACAATTCTCTGGTAATTGAACATGTCGATGATTATGTGGCAGTTCCTGCAGCAGGTGCACTTGGTATGGGTGACCAATGATCTGCTCAAATTCCAAATGCTCAGTAGGCTAGTGACATGGCACCACCATTGCTCAAGGTGCAAGTGGTTGAAGGTTAGACTCAACGAGATGAGAAGACATAGATGTGGCAGAATATAGGTTGATCTTTGTGTTGTCCATGATCCTCATATTTGAAGTTAGTTGATTATTAATATATATCGTTCTTAGTTCGGCCATACTT
Source organism: Helianthus tuberosus (assembly GCA_030545235.1). Lineage (NCBI taxonomy): Eukaryota > Viridiplantae > Streptophyta > Magnoliopsida > Asterales > Asteraceae > Helianthus > Helianthus tuberosus. The sequence continues at coordinate 39,245 of JARYGA010057457.1, forward strand.
AAAAAAATCACCAGACTTGAAGCTTGAAAGAAAAATCAAAATTCAAAACTGGTTTGGCTCTACACGGATGTTGTAGTACAAGTGTAAGTTCGATGTCTATGGATTACTGACTTCGATTGATTCTGATTAGTTTAGCCTAAATATCATATTAACTTCTTCTAAATAAAATGATTTAAGATAAGATAAGCATTTACATGAACATAGGCGACTTTGACCCGATGAAACCTGCTCGGCCCGTTTGAATCATTTATCTTTGACTACGTTAAAACATTGACCATTTTATTAATTTCTTTTATGTTAACGGAGGATGTCACTTTTACACATTCTTTAAGCCGATCTCTCAAAATTTATAAAAAAAATTTGCACATGAGAAACGGTTTTAGGAACCGGTGGGCCAGGCCACACTATACTTGGAGGGCATATTTATGATGGCTATGAGTACGCGATGACGCCACTCAATGACCCAAGTATGTATGCTGCAGCTTATGGAGCTTATCCAATATATGTCATTCATCAACAAGTCAACTAAATGAGGTGTAGGCATTCCCTTAAAAATAGTTTAATCGCCAAGTATTAGCTGGATAGAATCAACTTTAAAGCTACATCATTTACCAGCATGGCCAAGCAGAGGTGATAGGAGTAAAACCCCGAATCACCGGTTCAAATCAAACGATAAAAAGAAAAGATAAAACTACGACTCATTTGGATACAGATTCACCACCAAACGAAACCGTAGGGCTGCGATTTCCAACCGAAGATACAGATACACCACTACGGTTAGAGAATCGTGTCTAAGTTCACCACCCAACGCACCACGGTTGAGCTAGCATAGACCATTAATTAACCCACACACATGATATAATTAATACAAAGATTTTCTTCTAAAACTCACTCCTTTTTCATTACTGTCGAACCCATACTTAAAGGAAAGAAACACATAGAAAAAAAAACTAACCACTAACTATGTCCAAGTCTTTAGGGGAAATGGGAACTAAAAGTACTAGTCACAATGCAAAGAGTACAACTATGCAAAGGATGCAAATTAAACTAAAAAAATAGTGGACTATTTTAGATTAACATGGGAACCTGGTATGCATTGCCATGTCTTGAAAAGATGACAGAGTTAGGCTGAGCCATGCATGCTCCATTCGGGCCGGGTCGCGGGTCTACGGACTTGGATTTTTGCACTCCAACCGGATCCGTTATGGATTGGCTATCAAGAGGATTCTCTTCAGGCTTCAGTACCAACCTTCTTAATACCTCACCACCTAATTGACTTGGTTCAAGGGAGATGGTAAGCCATTGAGGACGTGTATGTGATACATAACTTCTTAAAACTCTTTAAATTATCTCACAAATTTAACTACGCTACAGGGCATGAAAATTACCAGTAGTTAGTGGGTTGAGCTGGAAAACGGGTGCCGGTGGAAATGGGTTATATTTTGGTACTGCTAACAACCGGCCGGGTTGGGTTAGCTCACTAACCTTTTTTTCTATTTTTTTTATATAAATAACTAATACATTATTATGATTACTAAAACAATACTATTACAATTATAATTATAATCTAACTCTTTTAATAGAAAGATTAAGGCTTGTGTGTCCATTGAATATAGACTTTGAGCAACCTTCAACCCATTTAAGTGGTAGCTTTTTAGTCGAAAAAATATGCAGTTTTGGGCAGTTTTTAGTCGAAAGCAGAAAAAACTTGCTGGGCAGTTTCGTCGAAAAAAACTGGTTTGCAGAAATAAACATGCAGAAAAAAACCGGTCTGCAGAATTTATTTAAAACGCTGCACTATTTCGTCGAAAAAAACTACATTTTGTTGGGCATTTTTCAAGCAAAAAACATGCAGTTTTGGGGTGTTTTTAGTCGCAAAAATCTGCAGAGTTTTGGGCAGTTTTTACACGAAAAATTGCAGAGTTTTGGGCAGTTTTTTAGTCGAAAAGACATGCCGTTTTTTGGGGTTTTTAGTTGTAAAAATCTGCAGATTTTTTGGTAGTTTTTACACGAAAAAACATGCAGAGTTTTGGGCATTTTTAGTCGAAAAAACTGTAGTATTTTGGGCAGTTTTTTTGGGCAAAAAACGGCATTTTTTTGGTTTTTTTTGTCGAAAAAAGAAGCCGTTTTTGGTGTTTTTTGTTGAAAAAATTGCATAATTTTTAAAACAAGAACAATAAACATAAACTTTGATTCATTTATAAAACGCTAATATATGATGCCCATGTCCTTTTAAATAGATAACTCAATCATGAGTCATAGGGTGAGTTTGATGGAACTTTATTATTTAACATGCAAACTTTAATGTTCGTTTTTTAAACAATATAACTATCTTTTGTTACATTTGTAGAGGGTTCAAAAGTTGCATCTGATAATGATGATGATGTCAGCGTTAACGGATCAGTTTCATTAGATAAGGTGTCGGTTCCAAGTGCATCACCACTTTTTAATATATCTTTGCAGTATTGGATCAAATGGTTGCAAATAGTAGTTTTAAACCAAAATTTATTTAAACTAAGTTAATTTAGACACTAATATAGAGAAAGAGAAAACTATGTATATTGTGATTGTGCTTATAATTAAAAAAACAAGCCATGCAACATTAAAGCAACTAGCTTACATTTTTCTTATGTTACAGACTTCGTATTGATGGTAACGGATTTTAAGATGCTAAAGTTGAGTGTATTAGAGTCAAAGTAAGTTGGTTTTTTATTTGAAAGAATTGTTGGTTCTCAAGTGATTTATATTATAATTAGTGGCCGGGTTGGGTAACGGGTCAAAATAGGTTCCGGTAGAATATGGTATGGATAAATTTTAGCCAGGTTAGGTTGACTTGCTAACCTTTTTTTCATCTTTCTTTTTGTTATTATTTTTTTCTTTTTTCATACCGAGTATGTTTAGTGTTATTTTTATAAACAACTAATGCACTAATTATGGTTATAAAAACAATACTTTTACAATAATAATCTGGATCTTTATATAGAAAGATTCAGGATTTTGTATGCACTAGAAATAGACATTGGGAAACCTTCAACCTGTTTTGACTTGTCCTCTTATTAGTTAAACTTTTAGATTTGGCTCATTTGACTCGTGTGAGATTATGAGATTAAAAGGAACAAAAATTGACCCGTGATCCAGTAAAGTGTTCTACCACAGATCCTTAAGTATTCAAGTGCCAATTATTTCTTTCATGTAAAAGGGTGTTAAGGATTCAAATGTCAAGTGAGTTTAGTTTGCTAAATCCTTCCTATGTATACTTTGAATCAATGGCCTTCCTACAAGAAATAGATTTATTAGGATTTAAGTGTCAAGTTCAATCTTTCTGCACCTCTAAAGTCCACATTAGTGTTCATACTCTCTGCCACTTCAGGTATATTACCTTTTCTCTTATGTGAAAACTTATTTTCTTGGTAATTTGTACCTTATCTAACTTAGCTGGAATTTTATTTTCAGGGCCATATCCTTATCATATATGGTAACAAATTTATTTAGTATGAGTTATGCACGAAGATGACCACATAATTCTCTAGCAGTACCTAGACTGAGAACCGGCTCAACAATCTGAAGATCTCGACGAGTCATTGTTTCTTTTATATGTACTGTTTTAAATTATGAATATGGTTTCCATTAGCTCTTTTACCGGGTGACCTTATATCATTCAAAATTCAGAAAAAAAGTTTACATGTTTTATAGTTCTATAAAGAATCTCATTTGATACTTATTAGGATGACCCGGTGTCTGCCCATAATGTAGTACCTACAGTCATTACATATTTGATGAGTATTTTTTCTATACGGGTCAAAATGGGTTAGTTTGACCTGTCAACAATTTTTGTTTTCTATTCAAACGGGTTTGGAAGACCTTGAGCAGTAGCGTAAAGATTACCTATTTGATATATTTCATGTTTAGGTACGGCTTTAAAGTTTACCTAATAGTGAATTTAGAGGGCACAATAACTTAAATGTTTTATTTTATTTTTGCAAAGTATGTGTTTAGCTTATCCAGGGCCAATCACTGTCTAGAGGGCACAATAACTTAAATGTTTTATTTTATTTCGCATTTTAGTTTAAGGTTTTGAATTTTAGATAAAAAGATTCCATTTGAGTTTCAAATGTGACAATTTCAGTTGGTTGTATGTTTCGCAATGACAATCAACAAGAGCCAGGGCCAATCACTGTCTAGAGTTGGTATGTACTTGAAACAGTCAGTTTTCACCCACGGTCAGCTGTATGTTGCTTTATCCAGAGTAAAAACCAGACAAGGAGTTAAACTTTTGATTTTGGACAACGACGGCAAGCCTACTAATAAAATGACAAATGTAGTTTATAAAGCTTTTCAAATTATGACAAAATAAACTGGGCCACCTTTAAAGTTGTTTTGTACTTGAAACAACTTGTCTTCTCTCATGTTCAATATAAAGCTTATCAAGGGTAAAAACAAGAGATTGAGTCAAAATACCAATACTTGACAACAACAAACCTTCAGATAAAACAACTAATGTGGTTTATAAAGAGATTTTCAACGAATTGTGATCGTTGCATATTCATGTATTTCAATTTGTCGTTGTAGTCTAATATATTCGTTTGTGTTTTAACGTGTATAAAAGTATAATATTTAATGTCAGCGGTATTAATGAAGAAATTTCTTTTACCGACCCGTGTAACACACGGGATCTTAAGCTAGTTTAGTTAATATAAGATAACTATAGATTTGGGGATACCTTTAATAATGACACGTGTCCAAAAGTTGGTTTATTTTATTATAGCAGACTGACTTGAAAATTTTAAATATATATTTATAAAAAGTGATACTAAATTGACAATTATATTACGTATGTATATGGTTCTTCATGTGTTGTGAAGAGTGGGTCGCCAAATAAAGTCGGCCCTTGAGGCCGTGAACCAGACCAGCTTGAGTTCATCACATGCAGCTTCTGTGCAGAGCCCAATTTCGGCCGATTGGTTTAATGGTTGAACTGTTTTCAGCTACGATACAACCCAACCACAAGTTTTGGTTGGTCCGCTTGATGGACCACCTTGGGCCGGTTTTATAAAGCCCTAAACCTAGGGCTGTAAATAAACCAAACGTTCAACAAAATCGTTTGGCAGAAAGTTCGTTTATGTTCATTCGTTTAATAAATGAACACAAATAAGAAATTTTGTTCGTTAAGTTAAACAAACGAACATAAACAGAGGTTGTGTTCCTTCGTTTATGTTCGTGGGCGTTCGGTAATATATTCATTTATGTTCGCACGTTTATGTTTATTTATGTTCGTTTATTTAAAGGTTTATTTATGTTATATATTTATTTTATTTGTTTTAGTTTTAAAAACTTTGAAAGTATAGTTATACAATACGTCTCCGGGAACATCTCATTTGCTCGTTTCAGTTTCAGTTTGTGTTAAAACTTGACAAACTTCTTAATTTTTGTATTATGTTTATGATAACTATGTCAATTATGTTCAAATAGTTATGTTAAGTACTTATTTATTTTTGGTGGATAGATTACGATGTAAAATGCTGATTTTATTCTAAAATGTATTTCGTTGTTCATTCGTTTGTGTTCATTAGCATTTGTTTGTGTTCGATTGTGTTCATTTAGTAAGTGTTCATGAACATGTTTTTTCATTAATGAAAGAACGAACACGAACAAGGCCTTGTTC
>JARYGA010057458.1:0-34330 GCA_030545235.1 Helianthus tuberosus
GGACTTGGTCTCAAAAGCTTTAGAGCATGATGATTGGTGCCATCGTCTTAAGGCTATTCTGGACCCACCAGAAATGGTTAATTTATCTGATGAGGAGCTAGCGGCGGGCAGTGATGGCGATGGTGAAGGTGATGGTGATAAGCATGACGATGATGATGCTGGCGGTGATGGCTTTGAATAGATAGTGCTTACAGGCTTTGTGCCTTGTAATTTTTTTCTTTAGGTTTTGAATGTAACTTGGTGCGCGGTCGCGCTTGTTTTGGATCATATGAATTGTCGTTGGTTTCTATGTAATCGTTGCGCGCTTGCGCTTATTAAGTATGATGTTTATGTTTATGTTTATTCTGTCACGTTACAATTACTGCAATGTTGTTAGAAACTTTGGTTAAGTTAGCGCGAATAAATGTAAGTGTGGCTCTTGAGCGAGTATAGCTGCTCGGTCTCGCGCTATGTTTGCGGAGGACCTTGAAGGCATAACTCAAGAGCTCGTAATTCACTGAAGTGTTTTTGTGTGAATCAAAAGTTTAACATGCATTTGTAACTCAAAGAGCATTATGATAAAAGAAAACATGTCGTATGCTTTCATTAATTGAGAAACAGGCGCTTAGGCCAATCATACATCGCAGATAGGTAACATAAGGGCGTTTAGCCCACATAGGAAATTAAGAAGGCGTGTGGCCAATCATGAGAGAAATGGCGCAAGGCCTTACATAGTTACATGTAACATTTACGCAGTTCTTGCGCATTCCATGTACGCGGGATGATGTGTCCATCCAGGGTGCGCAATTTGTATGCCCCCTTTCGTAGCACTTCGTGAACCAAGTATGGGCCTTCCCATTTGGGTGCTAGTTTCCCGGGGCGTTCAGCGTTTGAAGCTTCGTTGTCTCTGAATACATATTCTCCTGGATTGAAGGTACAAATGCGTACTCTCGCATTGTAGTACCTTTCCAGCTGCGTCTTGTATTTTGCTTCTTTGATGCGCGCAATCTCGCGTCTTTCTTCCAGTAAATCCAAATCAAGACAGCGCTCTGCTTCATTATCAACCGTGTTGACTGCTGTCAAGCGTGGTGAGGGGAGTCCAACTTCCGCCGGGATAACTGCCTCCGAGCCGTATACTAGGCTAAAAGGTGTTTCGCAGGTGCTTGTCTTCGGCATGGTTCGGTGAGCCCACAGGATGCTTGGGAGCTCATCCACCCAGCCTCTTCTCTTTGTGCCCAGTCGGGCTTTTATCCCCTCCACGATACTTTTGTTCACACTTTCAACTTGTCCGTTGCCTTGAGGATGCGCAACGGAGGAAAAAGTATGTTCGATTTTCATCTCTTTCATCCACTTCTGGAGGTCTTCAGAAGCAAAATTAGTACCGTTGTCCGTGACAATTTTGAGTGGAAGAACAAATCTGCAAATGATGTGCTCCCAAATAAACTTGCGCACCATCATTGCAGTGGTTGAAGCGAGAGCCTTGGCCTCCACCCACTTAGTGAAATAATCAACGGCCACGATTACGAACTTCACGGCTCCCGGAGCATCAGGGAAGGGTCCCACCATATCAATTCCCCACTGTTGGAAAGGCCAAGCAGTGGATACAGGAATGAGATCGTTTTTTGGGCGCAGGGTCTTCGGGGAGTGTCTTTGGCATGAGTCACATTTGCGCAACTCCCTTAGAGCATCGACATGCATCCCTGGCCAGTATTAACCAGCATTCATAATCTTCGCGACAACCATGCGCAGCCATGCATGGATTCCGCAGATCCCTTCATGAATCTCTCTGATCAAGTAATTCGCGTCTTGGGGGTCCACACAGCGCAATAAGGGCCCCAAGAAGGACTTTCGGTATAGAATACCACCGTTCATCTCATAATGCAGGGCCTTGTTTTGAATCTTCCTTGCCTCTGCTTTGTTCTCCGGGAGTACCCCTTCTTGCAGATACTGAATTATAGGGGTCATCCAGGATGGCTGCCCTATTTCGATCACATTTACCTGGCGCAGCAGGACTGATGGATTTTTTAGTACTTCAATCCTTACATCTTTTGCAAAATGTTGAAAGGAAGTTGAAGCAAGCTTGCTCAAGGCGTCTGCTGGTTTGTTTTTGGAACGATTGATGTGTACTACCTTGTATGATTTGAATTTCTGAAGCAGCTCTTTTGCCTGATCCAAATATAAGGCCATAACTTCGCCTTTTGCATCATAGATTCCGTTGATTTGACTGGCGATCAAAAGTGAATCAACTTGCGCTTGCAGATTTTTAGCTCCCATTTTTATGGCGAGGCGTAAGCCTGCCAGAAATGCCTCGTACTCCGCCTCGTTGTTGGTATTCTTAAAATCCAACTTGATGGCGTAGGTAAATTCATGTTTTTCAGGGCTCACAAGGCGCAATCCAGCTCCTGCGCCGTCTTCGTTTGAGGCCCCATCGGTGTACAGCAACCACAACTCATTGGATGTATCTTTCACGGGAGTTTCGACAATCTCGCAATCCTTGATTTTTTCCGCTGGGACTTCTGTGATAAAGTCCGCAAGGACTTGACCCTTGATGGCTGGGCGCGGCCTGTACAAAATGTTGTGGCCCCCCAGCTCGATCGCCCACTTTGCTAATCGCCCAGATGTTTCTGGCTTTTGCAATATCGTCCCAATGTGGAAATTGGTAAGTACTGTGATGACGTGGCCTGTGAAGTATCTGCGCAGCCTTCTGGAGGCATGTAGTAACGCTAGTACCAATTTTTCCATCGTCGAATATCTCGTTTCTGGATCTGTGATCACTCTACTGACGAAGTAGATTGGAGTCTGAACTCCATTTCTCTCTATAAGCAATACCGACCCTACTACCTTATCCGAAGAAGATAAGTACAGGATGAGAGGTTCCTTTTCTAGCGGCGCGGTCAGGGTAGGAAGCTCAATTAAACACTCTTTCATTTGCTGAAAAGCGACTTCTGCTTCAGGCGTCCATTTGAATTCTTGCTTCTTCATGCAATTGCGTAGAGTGCTGATAAACGGATATGACTTCGCGACATGGTTTAACAGAAAACGATTGAGCGCAGCTAGACGGCCGGCCAATCGCTGCATCTCTTTGATTGTTCGAGGTGACGGCATCCGCTCAATGGCTTGAACTTTTTCTGGATTCACCTTGAAGCCGCCATTTGTGACTATGAAGCCCAAGAATTTCCCTTCTTCCATACCAAAAGAACATTTGGCTGGATTCAATTTCATATTCACGCTGCGCAACGAGTTGAATGTTTTTTCGATGTCTTTCAACATTTGGTCCTCTTCGGGACTTTTGATCACCAGATCATCGATGTAAACCTCGATATGCTTCCCAATATCTCCAGCGAAGGTCTTATCCATCAGGCGTTGATATGTCGCGCCAGCATTTTTCAGGCCGAAAGGCATCTTTGTGTAGCAGAAGATTCCTTGATCGGTTCGAAAAGCTGCCTTGTCTTCGTCTTCTAGCTTCATTTGGACCTGATGGTACCCTTTGTAGCAATCTAAGAAGCATTTCCATCTGTATGGCGCGAGAGAGTCTATCTTTTTGTCGATTTCGGGCAAAGAGTTGCAATCTTTAGGGCATGCCTTGTTGAGATCTGTGTAATCAACGCACATTCTCCATCCCCCATTAGACTTCTCCACCATCACGGGGTTCGCAACCCAACTTTGATAGCGCACCTCCCTTAAGATTCCTGCTTTCAGTAGCTCACATAATTGCTCGTTCATTGCTTTGGTTTTATCCGCCCCTAAGCTGCGCCTTCTTTGGACTTTTGGTTCAATGGAGGGATAAGTGTTAAGACAGTGTTCAGTAATGTCGCGCGGGACACCGGTCATGTCTGCTGGAGTCCAGGCGAAAATGTCCATGTTCCTGAACAGAAGTTGTTTGAGGTGCGTTCTGATGGTTGGTGAGATCGCGTGGCCTATCGTCACCGTTTGCTCTGGGTACTTTCGGTTTAAAACCCACTTTTCTGGTTTGCTTGTTGAAACCTTCGCCGCTTTTGTTGGGCGCTGCTCTTCTGCTGACATTACTTCTTTCTTGTCATAGATAATTGCCACCCCCGTCTTGGTTGGAAACCCTATCGCTGAGTGGGGTGTGGAAGTTACCATGTTCAGTTTGCCTTGGGTTTCTCTCCCAATCAACACATCATGCCTCGATTTGACAGGCATCACCATGAAGTTTACATTCGTTGTTCTTGAATGTTTCCCGTCAGAGAGCGTGACGGGGAAACTGATTTGGCCTAGCGGGAAGACCATTTCGTTGCAAAATCCAGACAGTGGATAATCAACTGGCTCAAGTCTCGCTTTATCATCCACATCAAACTGATTAAAACATTGCTCATGGATGATATCAGCCGTACTTCCTGGGTCAATGAAGACATACTCCATTTCATAATGGCCGATAATACCGGTAATGACGACGGGTCGAGTGGCGCGAGGGCCGCCACGCACTACCGGGAAAATGACCTGTTGCTCTTGCCATGAGGGTTCGTAAGGGCGCTTGCCTTTCTCCTTTGCGATGTATCTTGGTCCATTGACCATATGGGTTTCTAGGCATCGGACTTTCTTGTGATTCCCCTCATCATGGCGTTGGATCTGTCGAGTTTCTTTGCGCACGTTTTTCACCAGGTGGCTTAGCTTTCTGCTTTTTAGCGCTCTCTCAATCTCTTGACATAAACTGATACAGTCATCCGTCAGGTGCCCTGTATCTTTATGGAAGTCGCAGTACAGGTTGGGGTCTTGCCCCTTCTTGTTTGTCATAGGCCTTGGAGCCTTGAAATCATGATTCTCCGTCATCAGCACCTCTTTCAGTGTTTTTATGAGCGGAGTCCAGTGTTTTTCTCGGTTATCATCCTTGACTGCTTTTCGATATCCGATTCTATCAATTGTTTCGCGCGCATCTTCTCTATAGAGCGGCCTCTCTTCATGGCCCCTTGATCTTCCGGATTTCCAATCGTTACTTTTGTACTTGTTGCGCTTGTTGTGATCGCGCGAGTATCCCTTGGAAAATCGATCTTCAGTATAATAGTTCCTGTTTCCGGCCAGTGACTCTTCAGTTTGCGCGACTATTTTCACGGCTTCCATGAGCTTATCCCATTCTTTGGGCATTCCATCTTTCCCAGTGATAGTTCTAATGAGACTATCACAGCGAATGGCTTTCTTGAAGTGGCAGCGTATGAGTTATTCACTTACGCCACCGATTTCCAAGCACTCCTTGTTGAAGCGAGTGATGAAATCCTCTAGACCCTCGTTATCTCTGCGCCAGATGTCCTTACCTCGGCTGTGTCGCGCTGGTAATGTCTCTGTTGACTGAAGTGATTCAAAAACTGTGTCTTGAAATCCACCCATGACTTGATCTTTCTCGGAGGAAGGCTGTCGAACCAGGCGCGAGCGGCCCCTGTAAGAGTTTGAATAAACAGATGGCACCACAAGGGCATATTACATCCTCCCATGCAACCAACGCTTGTGAAAACTCTGACGTGATCATCGGGATCAGTCAGTCCGTTAAACTTTCCAACTGTCAGAGGTAACTTCTCTCTTGAAAGTGGCACCAGCGCGATCTTTGGAATGAACTTTGAATGTTCTGCAGCTTCAGCTGGTTGATAGGCAAGGCGAAAGTCTTGCTCTACCTCTTCGGTGTACCCTACGTGTTGTCTTGGTTTGTAGTATTCATGGTTCCTCTGCAAGCGATTGAAGACTGACGAACCCTCATCATCCTGCCAAGTTGGATCATTCGGGTCAGTATCCTCCCATTCATTGTTCATGTTACGTGGCGTGAGCCGGCTATGAACTGGGCCTCTTTGTACATGTGACGGATAGTCAGAATAACTTTCTGTTTCTCCCCGTGTATCGCGCGCGTCCTGCACGCTTAGTGTTCTGGTAGGGGGAGGTCTGTTAGCTCTTCCTTGGATGTTTTGTTGTGATGGTATCTGGCGCGCCCCGTGACTGGGACCTGCTGGTGTAACCAAGGACGGTTCTGCCGTTAAGACTGCTTGCTGTGCGCTCAAAGATTGATACGCCTCATTAATGGTGGCAATTTGCTTGGCGTACCATGAGGCTAGAGTTTCGCCTTCTGGTAGCCATAGTAGCGCCGAAATGTTCTGAGGTGGAGCTGGGTTTGAAGGTCCAGAGCCATTGTTTCCTGGGGTTCCCGTCTGAGTGATGCGGGTGATGCTCCCGCGCGGTCCCCCAGTGTTGGTTACTTCGATTTCGCCAATTTCTTCAATGTGTTGGGGTTGGACGTTTTGATTGCCCTCGCCCAACATCGCATTAGAGTTTGCTCCGAAACCAAACTCGGGAATAATTCCTTGACCAGCCATGATCGAACGAAGAAAAAACAACGAAAACTCAGAAAAAAGAAGATGGAAAGTGATTTGTAGAAAACCGGTGGGCGCCAATGAAGAAACACTGAACTAATTGTGGGGTTAATTAGTTTGGTTTATGTTCCTACCATAGTGGTTAATCTTCTAATGGCTTTCTGAGCTTCGTAATGATCGTCTAATCCAGCAAAACAGAACACCGTTACTCGTTAAGAGGGGAATGTGGGGGTTTCCCTCTTAACCGGGCTCCGGCGTGAGAATAAGCGACTGTTTTAAGGAGATAATTGAGTGTTAAGAGTGAGAGTAGAGGGAATGGAATGTTTAACCTGTGAAGGGAGGTCTCTATTTATAGCCGGAGAGGTGTAAGAGGATGTGGGCTGATGGGCCTGAAGGCGACAACATGGAGGATATGCTCCTTGTCTCACTGGTGTCGACCGTTAGTGGCTTCTAGGAGCTTTCTGGAGTTGGCGCAATGTGATTGGAGCCACGTGTCACTGTTGTCGGCCTGGCTGCCCCTCTGCCATCAGCAGGTAAGTGGAGACCGTGGGGCAGTTGTCTCTGCCCTGTGATTGGTGCCATGTAGGCGTCCTTAAGTACTTTCTGTCTCCTGCATGTCAGACGATCGTGGAGCACGATTGAGCAGGCCCAGAAAGACGCCGATTGGCCCTTTCATTCTGCCACTTGTACCTTGAGTACTATCTGAAACAGCCTTGCGCTGCTGCTTCTATGTGATCCTTGCTGGGCATGAGACTAGCCCGCGCGGGGATTGTACGTGCTGCAGGCTCTTTTCAAAATGCTAAGTGTTGATCTCACTGTTCTTTCTTGGCTAGGCCTCGCGCGAGTTCAATCCTTGGTGAAGTATCACGCGTGAGGCTGAGACCAAAAGAGTTTGATGATTTAGGAGTATGGTCCTGCGCGCGACCTAGTGGATGGTCTGCGCGGCTTCTTGGGACCATACCCCTTCAACTTCATACCACAATCACAATCATAGAATGCTTGTTAACATATTCAACAAATTATCTTGTTACAACTAAAATCAATCAGAAAATCAATCACAATGCTTGAAACAGAAAACCTACTGATGAAAATAAGGGACAATGCAAAAACGCTTTTCAAATTCCCGAATGTATTTACCCAGTTGTTCCCCTTTCGTTGCTGATTGTTGCAGGTTAGGCAACGGAGCAACGATTTGGGGTCATATCTTTTAAAAAAACTCTAAAAAAACATACCTAAAACTCATGTAGGGTTCAGCGTCTTTTTCTGCTCGTCTAGGGTCGGCGTCTTCTTCTGCTCGTCTAGGATTTGGCTTCGTTACAAACTGCGATTATCAGATGAAGGGGAAGAAGATCCATGGTCTGCGATGTAGGGTTTGGGTTTGGCGTGGCAGATATGGAAGAGGAATATGAGAATAAGAAAAGGGTAGTTGAGTAATTTCTCAAAAATAGGGGAAATATGTAATTGAATTTTTTGTTTGGGTAAATACGTAATAAGTCCTCTTAAGAGGGGGAAATATGTAAAAATCCCTATAATTAAACACTCCGAACGGCGTGAGTGTTTGATTGTAATTGATACTTCTATCCCGCAACCCGCACGCTAAAATCCGAACTGCGTGAGCTTAGAGTAGCGGGTTGGCTCTAATCAACGAACGACGTTTGGTTAGACATTAGATTGAGCGGACGTCCGAACTACGTGACGTCTAGTGTCGATACAAACTATTATTTAAAAAAGATCATTGCACCGTGACCGTTAATGATCGTAAGTCGAACCAAATCAAGAAATTACCCTGGTATTGAAATTAGTTTTTAACATCGGAATTTTCCAACCACTTTAATTAGCTTTTCTCTCTTTAATCTAAAAATTATAAAATGTTTTTACATTTAGTTAAATTAAAAACTCCCCTTTCAATACAATCGTGTCTGTGTTCACAACATTTTGGCATAATTAGTTAACCTGTATCCCTATGGACACGAACTCTACTCCCACACATACTAGTAGTTTTCTTATTATTTCATTTGCTGGATTCGACACACAACAGTAACCCACTGTATTGGGCCTTTAGTTTGAACGACAGCAACAAAACAGCTTGGGCTTTTACATCCCAACCTTGGGCCTTCAACTAAATCACAAAACCAGGGCCAGAACATCCCTGGCCTTCTCCAGGTTACGATGAATCTTATAAGCCCAAACCCGACACTTATAAACCCAACAGCCAAACTCAGATAGGCTAGTAGGAAACCAGCAGACCCAGGATAAGCACATCTGAGAATAACAAACTCGGTAAACTGACTCGGAGACACCAAGATCAATGCAGCAAAGCCGGAGCCAAATAATGGGAGCTAAACTCGGATATGAAGTACGAAAATCACATACCCAGAATACGAGAACCTGAATGAACAAACAAACAACATTGCGGCCTAACCACTTGATTCTTCAGATCTCCGTAATACCATCAGTCGTTTTACTATTTTACCCCTGCAAATATTAATTAACCTCTGGCCTTTTAAATCCCAATCTTGGGCCTTAACCAAGTCACAAAAGCACAACTCAGACACAGCAGCACATCCCTGTATTTCAACACTTTACGGCGAATTATAACAGCCCAATCCCAGTCCCTTTGAGTCTGACTAATAAACCAGAACTAGGCCTTTAAAATATGACCAGCCCAAACGTATAAACCAGGACCTTTTCTAGTAAAAATCCTACCAATGCAGGTCCTAGTTAAAGTTTGATGTGACTAGCTTCTAACAGCCATATAAAAGCAGCCTGAAGCTCTCGTCCAGTGTAGCAGGAGAATTATACTTAGAGTCTGCAGACTGTACAAAACAAGCTTGTTCCAATGATGCAACCAGGTCCGTATGAAAGTCTGATGCATCCAGCTCTCAGCGGCCATAGCAATGCAGCCTGAACAAGCTCTAAGACCCAGCAACATCAAAGACCTGAACTTGTGATACCATCAGTTGTAATAGATCAGATTTCTTGTACCAGACCTTTAATCTAACAAGCATATTTAGCTTAAAAATATGAAATATAACCAAATAGTGAATAAAGTCATTGGCAAACCCAAAACGATGACAGATAACTAATGGTGTTAATTTTGTGCACTAAATAGGTAACAATTAAATCTGGTGTTATATCAACCTTGACCTGCAAATATTAAAAAAAATATCCATCAAATGAAAATATTGAAATAAAACATGAAATGGTAGTATTGAAGTATTGATTTGGATTTTTGGTGAGGGTCGAAACATGCCAGGTTTGATAACCAGAAACAACGTTTTTTTTTTTCCAAAATTATTTTTTATATATAATTAAGAAGTCAAATGTAATTATAAAACTATAATATTTCAGTAATAATCTAATTTGTTTTTAGTAAAACGATTTGGGATGATTTATGCACTAAAGAGTTAATTACACAAATGGGTCATGTGGTTTATACATAATTTCGCCTTTAGGTACTAACTTTTTTTTAACAGGTTTAGGTTTTATGGTTTCAATTTTGTAACACCTTTGGGTACTAACACCAAAATTATCAATATAATGACTAAAATACTCTTCCATTCTTTTTAATTTTATTAATGTAACACCTTTGGGTACTAACACCTATTTTATTTAAGTTTAAATCAATTTTACAAAATCTTCTTTTTGAGTTAATTGCCAAAATCGTCCCTGAGGTTTGGGCAGCTTTGCCATTTTCGTCCAAAATGCCACTTTTGTACCAAATTGCCCCCAACGTTTGTAACTTTTTGCCATTTTCATCCAAACCACTAACTTAGTTTATTTTTCCTGTTAAGTTGAGGATATTTGGATGAAACTGGCAAATATAAAACCACAGGGACGATTTTGGCAATTTACTCAAACTCTTTTAAATTTAGAGTTAATTACATAGTTAGTCCCTGTGGTTTGCACAAAGTAACATACTTAGGTACTAATAGTTTAAAATCACATTCTAGGGTATTAACTTTTCATTTTGTAACGTTTAGAGGTATTAACGTTATTTGTAGGTTTAAAATCACATTTTATTAATACCTAAGTATGTTATTTTGTGCAAACCAAAGGGACTAACTATGTTAATACCCTAGAAGTTAATACCTCCAAACGTTACAAAATGAAAAGTTAATACCCTAAAAGGTGATTTTAAACTATTAGTACCTAAATATGTTATTTTGTGCAAACCACAGGGACTAACTATGTAATTAACTCTTAAATTTATTTTATTTAATTAATTTTGTTACATATATAAAAAAAGGAATATACATGCAATTTTTATATGAAAAAAATAATAGCTTTGTCACATATTTTTATAAATTTTCATCCAACCACTAAGTTAATTTTTCTATTAATGTGAAGGATGTTTATAAACTAAGACAGAAATTAATTTCTAATTTTTATATAGATCAGTTTTATAAAACTAAAATCTACTTAAACCTCTAAATTTTATAAAACTAAAATGCTGGTGACCTTATTGAAAAATGTCAAATAAAAAAATATTATCATATGTACCAAGTTTGTAATTCATCTTCTACTCTTTTAAATTCGCTCCTAAAGAAAAACAAAAATAAAATATTGATTTAATTAAGAATATGAGGGTAACTAACTAATACTTATTCTAAGTGGCTTGAGTAAATAAACTTTTGGTTCATAGCATTATAATTACAATTTGGTGGGCAATTTTAAGGTTTGGTTACGATACGTTGTTTGATAGAGAGGGGGGGGGGGGGCACTCGTTTCTGTTTTTCCTTAGGAGTGAATTTAAAAGAGTAGAAGATGAATTACAAACTTGGTACATATGATAAGATTTTTTTATTTGACCTTTTTCAATAAGGTCACCAGTATTTTAGTTTTATAAAATTTAGAGGTTTAAGTAGATTTTATTCTTATAAAACAGATCTATATAAAAATTAGAAATTAATTTGTGACAACCCTCGTAATTACATATATCCGTACGATTAATTAATGTTAAATATAAGTGCTTGATTACTGTGCTGAATTACTTAACTGCTTTCTGATTACTGCGCCATAATAACATGTGCTTGTTAACATACTAGTCTTGTGCAGAAAATTGACTAAATGGTCCTGAATGTTTTCCTAAGTGTTGGGAATTAAAAGTGTTACAAAAAGATATATATAGGACACTATACGGAACAACTTAGCACTTTAACGAACCGGTATCTAACCGAACAACCGGACATTACCCGAAACACCAAAATTGTGCCAGAAACATTGCTTAATCATTTCTTGGCTTGTCATGATCCCCGAACACCCTAACACCCACTAAAATACCCACTAACTAACATATGGAATTATATACTTAGAATTGAACTTGCACTTACCAACTTGTTACAAAATTTACATCTAACCCCCCCCCCCCCCCATACCTGATTTCGGTCACAAGAGGACCCACAAAAATCCTCACCATACTTCCAAGATTTATCCCATGTTTTATTAGATTGATTGCTTGTTGAGGTGAACAAGATATGTAGTAGGATCATTATAAGTATGGTCTTGAGATCCCATATCACTTCCATATCTTCAAAAAGATTACACCCTCTCTCACTCATCTCTCCCTCTCCTCTCGGCCTCACCATAACCGCCACCATCACCACCATATCACCACCATGTTCTTCCATTTTTAAGTTGCATTCAAGTGCTAGAAGAAGGATTAAAGAAGCTTGAAGTTGTAGATCATCAAGGAGCTTCATTACTTGCTTTCTCACACCATTTTCACCATCTATTCACTAGAGATTCTTCCCTAGCTTTGAGTTAGTTGTAAGTCCTTGTTTAACCTTTGTTCACTTCTATCTTTGAGTAGTTAAAAGATGTAGTATGAGGAATATTACAAGAACACTAAAAGGTTTAAACAAGAAACATAAACATAAGGTTTACATAAAGATGAAATGTGATGAAGTGTTGTTAATATGATGTTGTTTGGTATATGTTGATGCTTGCTTATGATTACTAGAAATACGTTGTTGATCACTAAACATGTTAACGAAACAAATAGAACTTGAGTTAGAACACTATAAGCTGAAAACAGCTTCTGTCCAAGCATTTACAGCCAACTTCAGTTGACTGTAAACAGGTCAATATTTATCGAAAAACTGATTTTCTTGAGTCTATAACGTGTTATTTCGAAATACGGTTCTAATGGCACTGGAATCATAATTTTTGGACTTCGTTTGCTATTTTTAAAGTGTCGTTTTTTCACAGCAGCAAAAGCTGCGTTTTTACTGCAGAAAATGTGTGTTATGTTTTTCATCATAACCTGAAATCTGTGTAGAATTAGCTCATGAAATTTGCACTGTAGATGGCCACTGATGTCGTTGCAATGCTCCAACTGGAATTTCATCAATCGGATGTACGATGAATTTTAAAAAAATTATCCCGTGGACTGTAGTCAGAAAGTGACAAGTCTGATTGCAATCCGGTAAATGATTTTTTTATAAAATATTGGTAATGAATTGGGCGAGCAGGTCATTAGTTAATAGCGCTATTAGGTTTGACAAACCTCACACCGTGTCGTTCGAACAGGCGTGTACTAATGGATCATGGCAAACTGTCAATGATGATAGACATTGACGTAGGGCACAACTTACTTTCGTCAGTAGTCGATATGGTAACGGTCTAGTGGTTCACATGGGGAAGCCCCCACGGGTCATGGTTTGGGAAAGAAGGAATTTCTTAATCATATTTTCAACTATGGGGTAACCCCCCACGGCAAGTAAGCCAACTAAACGAAAACCATGTTTTTGAAAAAACCTAAAACGAACACCCAACGGTGAACTCACTCAACTTTGTTGTTGACTTGTTGTTACATGCCTTGCAGGTCGTTAGATGCTTATGGAGCTTGCACGAGGAGGAGGTCGTTGTGGGATATGGACTGTCGAGTCCCATGTTAAACATTTAAACTTATGAACTTATTACTTATGTTTTGGGTTTTACCTTTAATGCTTCCGCTGTTTAAGTTGAACTTGGTTAACTAGCTTTTGATCACCAATTATATTGTGTGGTTGGATTTTATCTATCTTAAATACGTTGTTCAATATGATTGGTGGCTCGATCGTGATCATGTCACGCCTCCAAGCGGTGATACTCCGCATGGTGGATTTTCGGGGTGTGACAGATTGGTATCAAAGCCATTGGTTATAGTGAACTTGGTTTTAAAAAGGGAAAAGCTTTTTGAAAAAACCAGACTATAACATGTACAGTGCTCAACGATCCACAACGACGCTTCGCTCCACGTGCAAGAGTCAACATTCTAGGTGATATGGTTTATGTTAATATTACCTACCTGTTAGTTACATAGTACATTGTTCATGGTATGCTTAGATAAATGTAGCAACTATTGTTGAAACACATGTGTGCTTACTCTCTTCTGTCATCGCACTTTCGCGACACCTTGCTCACTCATGTTTCCTTTGATATGAAGATCATGAGTGGACGACTGAACCTAACTCAAGCCCAGCTGATGGCTCTAATCAACGAACGAGTGGCTAAGACACTCGCAGCTGTCCCTACAGGAGGTCAGCATGCTCAACCTCCCGTATGTCCGTTCAAAACATTCATGGATTGCCGACCTAGTACTTTCAGCGGCACAGAAGGAGCTTTAGGTATTCTTCACTGGTTCGAGAAGATTGAGTCTGTTTTTGAGATGTGTGAATGCCCTGAAGTTCGTAGGGTGAAATTTGCTACTGGAACACTCGAAGGTGCTGCGTTAACCTGGTGGAAAGCACAGGTTCAACTACTAGGGCTGGCAGTTGCTAATGCCACCCCATGGAATGACTTCAAAGATTTGATCAAGGAAGAGTACTGTAGTCGTGACTACATCCACAAGCTAGAGGTGGAATTTTTCAATTTGAAAATGACGGGGTCTGAAATTAAGGCGTATACAAAGAGGTCAAACGAGCTGGCCATCTTGTGTCCTTCTATGGTAGATCCTCCTATCAAGCGTATCGAGCTGTATCTTAAGGGTTTGGTGCTAGAAATTCAAAGCCACGTGACCTCGGCTAATCTTGGCACCATTCAACAAATCATTCGGTTGGCGCATCGTCTCACTGATCAGGCAGTTGAGCAGAACAAGCTGCCCAAGCGTATTAGCGCTACTACTACTGATGCCCCCAGTGATAACAAGCGCAAGTGGGATGGAAATTCGGGCAAGGGTTCTACTTCAGTTCAGTCTCAGTCCCAGCAGCGGAAGACTGACGACTACAAGAGCCCTGGTCAGCAATCTTCGGGTAGTCAGTGGCAGAGTGGATACAAGGGAAACCACCCCAAGTGCAACCGATGCAACAAACATCATAGCGGGCAGTGCAACAATGGTCGCTGTCTGAGGTGTAACAAGTTTGGTCATGAAGCAAAGGATTGCAGGGGCACACGACCAGCAAATCAGAATCGCCAACAATAACAACAAGCTCCACAGAACCACCAGCAGCAACAGCAGGGCAATAAAGGATGCTTTCAGTGTGGCGCTGAAGGCCACTTTAAGAGGAACTGCCCTCAGCTGAACCAGAATCAGAACAACAACAACCAAGGAAACGGGAACAACAATGGAGGCAACAATAGAGGCAACAATGGGGGTAACAATAATGGCAATGGAGCCAGGGGACATGTTTTCGTGCTAGGTCAGGGTGATGCAAGGAACGATCCCAACGTGGTGATGGGTAAGTTTCTTCCGGATGATTTCTTTGTTACTGTTTTATTCGATTCGGGTGCCGATACTAGTTATGTGTCCTTGAAAGTTTGTCAAATGCTTAAGTGCACTCCAACACTTTTGACCACCAAACACACGGTAGAGCTAGCAAACGGTAAAAGTCTCGAGGCCACACACATAGTTAAGGGTTGTAACCTTGTCTTAGCTGGTCAGACCTTCTCTATCGATCTTATTCCTATCGTACTTGGTAGTTTCGACGTCGTTATTGGGATGGATTGGCTATCTCATCATCAAGCGGAGATTATTTGCAAGGAGAAAATCGTCTGCATCCCTCGTTCTGGTGAAGAACCCCTCGTGATTCGTGGTGACAAGAGTGGTGCAGTTGTAGGCATCATCTCTTTCCTTAAGGCCCAGGAGTGTTTGCGAAAGGGCCACACTGCTATTCTAGCCCTCGTTTCTGATACATCCTCGGAAGAAAGGAAGATAGAAGACATACCTATTGTACGTGATTTTCCTGAGGAATTAGCTGGTCTTCCGTCTCATCGTCAAGTTGAATTTCAAATCGAGCTCACTCCTAGAGCAGCACCCATAGCTCGTGCACCTTATCGTCTAGCTCCATCAGAACTTGAAGAACTGTCCACGCAACTACAAGAACTCTTGGAAAAGGGTTTCATACATCCTAGCTCTTCGCCTTGGAGAGCTCCAGTGTTATTCGTGAAGAAGAAAGACGGTACCTTCAGAATGTGTATTGACTACCGCGAACTCAACAAGGTGACCGTGAAGAATCGTTATCCTCTTCCACGCATTGATGACTTATTCGACCAGTTGTAAGGGTCGAGTTTCTACTCCAAGATTGACCTGAGGTCAGGTTACCATCAACTGAGATTCGGAGATGAGGATATCTCTAAAACAGCATTCAGAACTCGTTATGGGCATTACGATTGACAAATGCACCTGCGGTCTTCATGGAGCTCATGAACCGAGTGTGCAAGCCTTACCTGGATAAGTTTGTCATAGTTTTCATCGATGATATCCTGATCTATTCAAAGAGTCAGGAAGAACACGAGCAACACCTGAGACTTATTTTGGAGCTTCTTCGAACAGAGCAGTTGTATGCCAAATTTTTGAAATGTGACTTCTGGCTTCGCGTAGTCCACTTTCTAGGCCATGTGGTAAACAAGGATGGGATTCATGTTGATCCATCCAAGGTTGGTTCGATCAAGAACTGGCCTGCACCCCGTACAACAACAGAAATCCGCCAATTCTTGGGTTTGGCAGGATATTACAGGCGGTTTATCAAGGATTTCTCAAAAATTGTGCAACCTCTCACTTCACTGAATCAGAAGGGTGTCACCTATCTTTGGGGTGAGGTACAGGAGTCCGCATTTCAGTACTTAAAAGATAGACTTTGTAGCGCTCCTATCCTCTCATTGCCTGAAGGCACAGATGATGTTGTGGTTTATTGCGACGCTTCCATCCAAGGACTTGGTTGCGTGTTGATGCAATGTGACAAGGTCATTGCCTACGGATCGCGCCAACTTAAAGTTCACGAAAGGAACTACACTACGCACGACCTGGAATTGGGAGCAGTTGTTTTCGCACTTAAGATATGGAGACATTACCTGTACGGTACCAAGTGCACCATTTACACCGATCACAGGAGTCTCGAGCATATCTTCAAGCAAAAGGAGTTAAACATGCGACAACGCCGATGGGTCGAGCTCTTGAATGATTATGAATGCGCAATCAAATACCATCCGGGCAAAGCCAATGTTGAGGCCGACGCCCTCAGTCGAAAGGATACTATACCTAAACGTGTGCGAGCGTTACAACTCACCATCCAATCTAGTCTTCCTGCCCAGATACGAGATGCTCAGGTTGAAGCGTTGAAGGCAGAGAAAATCAGGGCTGAGTCCTTACGAGGATCGAGGAAACGGTTAGAACAAAAGGAAGGCGGCGCCTACTATGTAAACGGGCGCATCTGGGTGCCACTTTACGGAAACTTACGCGAACTTGTGATGGATGAAGCACACAAGTCTCGTTATTCAGTACATCCTTGTTCGGATAAGATGTACCATGATCTCAAGACTACGTATTGGTGGCCTAGTATGAAAGCCAACATGGCAACCTACGTCAGTAAATGTTTGACTTGTGCGAGAGTCAAGATCGAATATCAGAAACCATCAGGCCTACTCCAACAACCAGAGATCCCGACATGGAAATGGGAGCAAATTTCCATGGATTTCATTACTGGCCTACCTAGATCTCAACGCGGAAATGATACCATTTGGATGATCGTGGATCGACTGACCAAGTCTACACATTTCCTGGCTATCAAGGAAACGGATAAGTTTTCTACTCTAGCAGACATCTACCTAAAGGAAGTAGTATCGAGGCACGGAGTGCCAACCTCCATCATTTCTGATCGTGACTCACGTCTTACATCTGAGTTATGGCAAGCTATGCACAAGTCCTTTGGCTCTCGATTAGACATAAGCACGGCATATCATCCACAGACGGATGGGCAATCTGAACGCACCATCCAAACCCTTGAAGACATGCTTAGGGCATGCGTAATCGACTTTGGTAATGGCTGGGAAAAACACCTCCCGTTAGTGGAGTTTTCGTATAACAATAGTTACCACACCAGCATCCAGGCCGCTCCGTTCAAGGCATTGTACGAACGGAAGTGCCGATCGCCTCTTTGTTGGGCAGAGGTTGGCGACAGTCAAATCACAGGCCCCGAACTTGTAGTAGATACAACCGAGAAGATTGCTCAGATACGACAACGAATGACGGCAGCTCGTGACCATTAGAAAAGCTACGCTGATAAGCGCATGAAACCACTCGAGTTCCAGGTTGGGGATCGAGTGCTACTTAAAGTCTCACCTTGGAAAGGTGTAGTTCGTTTTGGCAAACGAGGCAAACTCAATCCGCGTTATGTCAGGCCGTTCGAAATCATTGAGAAAATTGGAAAAGTCGCTTACAAGTTGAATCTACCTGAAGAACTCAGCGGAGTTCACGACGTATTCCACGTGTCAAATCTGACAAAGTGTCTGTCAAAAGAGACCCTTGTTAGGATCGGAGGCTCTCATGATTGTGTTTGTTTGTATAATTAGAATAGATCAAATAGAGTTTAAGTGCAGCGGAAATAATTACAAACTTTATAAACACAATCAAAGGAGAAAATAGTTTGATAAACATTTGCTTTTCATAGAGTCGAAAGATTACAATTCAAAGCAAAAGATTACATTGCAAGCTTACAAACTAAGCTCCCCCTCAGCCTGATACTACAGTGGTTGGTTGCACAAGATGAAAGGATTGAATTGAGGAGAAGAACTCACTCAAAACGATCAAATGTAACAGTACAGAGTACTGTTCCATTTATAGACAATCCAAACCGCTGAGGCATCTCAGCTGACGTCACCATGAAAGTGACGTCTAACAGTCTAACAACCTGTATCTACTGGTCTTATACAAACACTGCTAAACCTTAACTACTGACTATACATGAAACAGATGATATACTAAACTACTGCTCTCTCTTTATGTCAGTGCTTTCCTCAAGGTTGATCAGTCCTTGATTGGGCAGTGCTTTGTCATCAGTAGATTGTACCAACAGTGCTTAGTTCTCAGCAGTCTTCTGGCTTCATCAGTAGTTAGAAGAACAACAGTAGTTGTATCCGGGCAGTGGATGCAAGACCATCAGATGTTATAATTACTTTCAAGGGAGAAGACTTAGTGTAAACTGCTGCTTATTATGAATCCACTGTCATGATCCGGTTTTGGCTTTCATTATCTGTTCCTCTGGCAGGGTTCAATCCCAAAAATCTCCCTTGGAACAGATAATGCCAAAACCCTTCATTATTCTGGATCTTTATTTCTCATCAGAAGTTCTTTGACTTGTTCTTTAAATTTCAGCTCAATATCCTGAGAACTAGTGTCATCTTCATCCCGGCACAGTGTAAGCTCAAGGAGATCTTGTAGATCTTCAACACCCAGGCCTAGTGCTTGATTCCTTGATATATGCTTCACTTCACCATTAATTCTGACCAGAGTCAATACATGGGTCTTTTGATCAGAGAGCCACTTTAGTATTTTTAAACCAAATGGGTTTCTTGGGAGAGATTTATTTGAAGATGAGTTGGGAGATGTTGGCCTTGTGAAAACTTGCAGACTTTCAGACATTCGTTTGAAGGCCATTTCAATGACATTGTTTGCTGCAGCTATGTCTTCTGCAGTCTCCTTTTCTATCTGCTCCTGTCTCTTTTGTTGATCTGGCTCAATGACTGAAACTTCTGAAGTATTTGGTGATGCAGGCTTAGTTAACACCTTCTTAAAAAGGTTTTGAAGTTTTTCTGAGCTCACTTCTTTTAGACCCATTTTCATGATGGTTTCTGTGAAGTACTCAGCTTCCTTTTCCTTTACCTCTTCACTAGTCAGCTGTTTTCCTTCTTCTCGGTTTGACACAAGAATAGGATTTTCTGTTGACTTGAACAGTGTTTTGAGGTTTTCAATCTGTTGTTCAAGTTTCATAATTTGTTCATGTTTCTTTGAAGTGCCTGAAACAGTTATCTTCCTTTTCTTCAGCCTTTCATAGGCTTCATCAGTATGCTACTTTGACCATTTTGATATGGCATTGGCAGTGTCCACTTTTGCATCCACCAACTCCTGTTTCTTTCTTTTGTATTCAGTTGTTAGGTCAGTGATGAGCTTTTTGTATTTGCTCCAATTTGGAGCATTTTTCTTCTTTCTAGGGTCGTTCTTGATGCAATCAATCCTATCAGCCTCATGCTTTAAAGCCACTATTGGCCATTCTTCAAATTGGTTTTCTTCAGCAGGATAAAATTTTTCTTGCATGATGTATGCAAGAAGTTTTCTTCTCATCTCTTTTCGTTGATCTGCCTTTTCTTTGCTTAGCTCTTGTGTAAAATCTTTTATTTGTTTGACTTTTGTGAGCAGAAGTTCCAATCTTTCAGCAATAGCTTCATCACCTTGACCTTCACATTCAACCTTGGCTCTTATCTTAGCCTGTCTTGCTTTGAGCTCAAGATATTCATCCATGTCTTCTGTAACTATGAAGCCAACGAGTGAAGGAAATCTTCTGTTTGAAGGATCATCATCAGTGTAGAATTGCCTCATCTCATTTTTTATAGCTTCTAGTTCCAACGGATATTTTGCAGCAGTGGGATCATATTTGTCCTCATTTGGCTGAGTAAGTTTTCTTTTTCTGGTGTAGAGCTTTGCGGATAAAGAGGATTTTGATTGTGATGTAGGAATGATGAGAGCAGTGGTGGATGGTTGACTAACAGCTGTTGAAACAACTGGTGTTTCAACCTCTGTTGTTATTACAACTACTGATGTGTCAGTAGATGTCTTCTGCTTTTGAGCAGGGGTTGAAGGTGGTGAGGTAGTTTTTGATGGTGGTGATGAATCATCAGGTATGAGAATCCTTCTCCTTTTTATTGTAGGAGAGGCTGATAATGTCTTGGGTGGCTCAGTGGTTTGAGATTGAATGGCAGTGGTTTGTGTTTGACTAACAGTTGTTGAAACAACTGGTGCTTCATCCACTGTTGTCATTACAACAGATGTTGTAACATCTGTTGTCTTCTGCTTTTTGGCAGGAAATGGTGGTATGGCAGTGGTTTTGGTGGTGTGTGGTGAAGTTGTGTGTGTTGATGAGATGACAGCTGTTTGGCTACTGACAGCAGTTTTTGTAACTACTGCTGTATCAGCTGTTTGGATGGAAGTTTGAGATTTTGAATCTTTTGAGATTTTAGATGGCTGTTTTCCTTGTTCTGGTTCAACATACAGACCATCTTCAATTCCCTTTTTCTTCAACTGTTTGACATTCTCCCCCTTTTTGGCATTATCTGCAAGGGGGTTATCCATAAAAAGGATAGTAGA
Organism: Helianthus tuberosus; assembly: GCA_030545235.1. Classification (NCBI taxonomy): domain Eukaryota; kingdom Viridiplantae; phylum Streptophyta; class Magnoliopsida; order Asterales; family Asteraceae; genus Helianthus; species Helianthus tuberosus. The sequence goes on from JARYGA010057458.1 coordinate 20,848, forward strand.
GGGAACCTTTCCAGAAGTGCTTTGGAGATGAGCCTTGATAGCTTTGATGTCTGCTTGAGTATCTTTAAATCTCGACTCCACCATGTTTGTCAACATTTTCACATGTATCTCATGCTGCTGATCAGCCATCTGTTTTTGTTTTTCAAGTAAGGGCTGGAAAATATTCCACAGCTCATTTGGAGTAAGTGCAGGTTGTGCAGATGCTTGAGCTGGAGCAGCAGTGGATTGTGCTTTTTGAGCTTTTAGCAGCTGCTGCACCATATCCTTTATCTCAGCAACTGATGTTTCGAGTTTTTCAACTCTGCCCGTCAATTCCTGATATTTTGAATCATCACCCATTTTAATGGGATCATCTGAATCCCCACCAGCAGTGGTTGTACCAATGTGCGACTTAGGAACTGAGTCCCAAAAATCACCCATTGATGCCCCTTGTTCTTGGTACTGGGGACTTCTTTCTTCAGCACTTGATAAACCTTTGATGGTACCAGTGGTTAGAACCAACTCACTGGTGGTAACCGATGGTGCTATGGAAGAAATTGCCTTCAAGGGAGTCTTACTAATGAAACAACTGTCCAACTGAAGATCTGTTGATCCATCAGTTGTAGTTGCTGCTCCACTTGAACTACCACCTAGAGTTACTTGTAACTCAGGGGGTGTAACCTCCTCAGTTGTTGCTGGGATAGCAGAGGTATCAGCATCAGACCCAGTCACTTGTTGGAGTGTACTCTCTTTGATGAGTGATTGAGAGGAACTGGTTTGTGTCTAAGCTATAACAACTGCATGCAACAAAGGTAGCATGGATTGTGGTAATATTATTGGTGAGGGTATGGGAGTTGAAAGAGACATGTCCTTGGGATCAGGACTGAGGAAGATGGATCCGATTGAATCCAGAGCTTCATATTGTGGGGTCCCTGTGCTTACAACCTGATCCTTTTGTGAGGATGCAGGAGGAGTATGAGGCAAAGGTGGAGATCTTTCTACCAACTGCTGTGAGGAAGTAGCAGCAGTGGTTTGTGGTGACATTTGTGTTGTCACTGGCATTTGCTCTGGGATCTCATCTTCCAGAGTTGCCTTTTGTTTTGGGTTTGGGGGGTTTTCTTGATGTTTTCTTTTTAGTCTTTTTGGTGGTGGCAGGTGTGGGTTTCAAAGCAGGGGTAGTGCTGCTATGATCACCTGGAGCAGTAGGCTCAGCAGCAGATGTCTGAGGAGCAGTGGTAACTGCTAAATTCTGCTCAGACACCTTTGCTTTTTCTTTTATTGGTGCCAACATTCTAGTGAATGTTTCAGGTGTTAAACTTTTTATTTGAAAATAAACACCTTGTTTTAGCAAATTTTCATTTTCTTTTTCAAATTTTTGTTTAAAATAGTAGCTTAGAAATCTTGGAAAAAGTAAAAATGCTTTGCTATCAACATTTTTTACCAAGTCATTAAAGATCTCCTGGGAGTAGTTGTAATCTTTATTATTTAAAATAGCATAGCCCAGACATTGAATCTTTAATGGTATTTCGTTAAACGCTGTTGTTTTATTTGAAACACACGACAAAAGTGTGTGAAATAAAAACCTTGGTGCAGAAGGGAAGTAACCTTTTTGTAAGGTATCTACCTTTGATTGTTCTGCATATCCCCTTTTCAGAAAATCAGCTTTCAACTCGTTTTTATCGAAGGAAGTTTTACCTTTCTGATCATCGAGTTTGAAGACTTCTGAGATTGATTGCGGAGTAATTTGAATCGCTTTACCCTGTATCGAGGAGTTTATGGCTACTACTTTATCATCTTGTTTCTCAAGCGTAGCATTTTTTCAGAACTCTCTCTGGGTTTGCAAGTAAATGGGAGCATCTGCTAACAACAAAGTTTTGTACTTTGATTCAGATAGTGTGTCGATGATGGAATCGAAGGTGTGGTTGTTTGAGGGTTTTGTAAGTAAACCCAAATAGTTGTGAGGGGATTTGTATGGTATCTCAATGGATTCAGCGACCGTTTGATCGACCTCTTTGGAAGATGATGGTGATTTTGGTTTTGATTTTGATTTTGACTTTGATTTCGTCATTTTGAAAAAGGAAGAAGAAGAACAGAGAATGATTTGAGATGGAGGGTTTGGAAACTGCTTTGAGAAGAGAATTTTAGAATTCAATTCGACAGTGTAAAACCCTGTTTGGGGTTTTGATCAGGGTTTTATTTAGGGGAGAAAAAAATGATCGCTGATGTGGCAACGGTTATTAGGATCTGATGGCTAAAAACTGACCACGTGTCAACCTCTGATGATATGGATGAAAAATGAAGAACAGTTGTTTTGAGAGCCACTGATGTACCAAGCATCAGTAGTTACAACGGTAATAATGTGACATCAGTGGATGATTTTTACTATCAGTAGATAGTATATCAGTGGATAAGACACTGATTTTGAGCATCAGTGCTTGCCAAGAAAAATGAAGGATCAGTGGCTGACTTTCAGCAGTGGACAGTATTTAGGGTCTGTTTGGTATGGGTAATGGAATGGACGAGTGAATGGAATGGACGAGGTAATGGAATGAAAAAGGTAATGGAATTGATCATTACTTTTCCATGTCTTGTTTGGTTACCATGTGAGAATGAAATGAACCATTACTTTTTGTTGTTTGGTATGCAAGAAAAGACGAAGGAATAAAATCGGATGGCGGTGGTCAGTGATGGGCGGTTGATAGGTGGCAGTTGTAGTGGCGGGGGTGGTTGGCGGTGGTGGTGGGTGGAGACGGCAGCGGGTGGTGACAACGGTGGTGGTGATGGGTAACGGCAGAGGTGGGCGGCGACGGTGGCGGTGATCGGAGGTGGTAGCGGCGGCGACGGTGGTCGCAGGTGGTAGCGGCGGTGGGTTGTGGCGGTTGATAGCGGCGGTGGATGGTGGCGGTTGATAGCGGCGGCGGAGGTGGGTGGTGACGACAGTTGTGATCAGAGGTGGTAGAAGCGATGGTGGCAGTGGTGGCGGCGATGATCGAAGGTGGGTGGGGGCGGTGATCGGAGGTGCCCGCGGCGATGGTGGGTGGCGGCGGTGATTGGAGGTGCCCGCAGAGATGGTGGGTGACGGCGGCAGGTGGTGTCAGCGGTGGTGGGGGTGGGTGACGACGGAGGTGGGTGGCGGCGGTGGCGAAGGTGGTGGCGGCGGTGATCGGAGGTGGTAGCGGCGAAGACAGTGGTCGCAGGTGGTAGCGGCGATTGATAGCGGCGGTGGGTTGTGGCGGTTGATAGCGGTGGCGGAGGTGGGTGGCGACGACGGCAGTGATCGGAGGTGGTAACAGCGATGGTGGCAGCGGTGGCGACGATGATCGAAGGTGGGTGGTGGCGGTGATCGGAGGTGCCCGTGGCGACGGTTGGTGGCGGCGACGGAGGTGGGCGGCGGTGGCAGGTGGCGGCAGTGGCGGTGGTGGGTGGCGACGGAGGTGGGTGACGACGGCGGATGATGGTGGTGGTGGACTGGTGGGTGGAGGCAACAGTGGTGGGTTGTGGTGCTGTTAATGAAGAATGAAGAGGGAATGGAATGGAAAAAAATCAGGGGGGACGGATGGAATGATTTTGGAGGAATGGAATGCATTTTGGAATGGACGATTCCATTCCATCGACCAACCAAACACTCTTTTCTTCATTCCCCCGTAATGGTCTATTCCATTCCATCTCTCATTCCTGCATACCAAACGCTACCTTAGTAAAGAGATGTTTGAACAAGACAGTGGTTAAAGCTAAAGTAATGGTGATGATTTGAAAACACATTATATCAGCAACTTTCACAGGAATTTTCATTCAAGGTTTTACCACAAGTCATTTGCACATTTTGAAGCTTTTTCAAATTTCTGACAGTGGTTTAGTACCCCAGATGATGTAGACTTTTTACCAAGGCACCTCATCCTTGTTATAATATTTGAATTAAAACATGAGTGCCCAAGTATTTTAAGATCTGTTGACAATCAATCCTTTTTATAAAGTAAGAACAAACTTGAGCTTGTCATGACCTTGACAACTATACCATTTTCTTTTGATCTGCTTGAGGATAATTTAACCAACAAAAATAAAGGTTATCTATCCTGACAGGAGATTGAAACTTTTACTATAAAAAACCAGTAAAAGTTCAAAATATATCATTCAAACAAAATAGAGAATAATATATCCTGCTTTATTCAAGAAAATCCATTTTAGAAAAAAAATAATTAAAGGATTTTCTAAAAGCAGCACCAAAAGAACCTGGTAAAACAATAATAAAGCACATAATCATCTCATGCTCAAGTTTATGAGAATGGTCAGTGGTTGAAGACAGTGGTATGAATTTTAACTGCATTTTGTCCACTGTTTGGTACCATTTTCTTGTTGATTGATTGACAACAGAAATGAGGACACATGTTCACATGAGTTTTTCAAAATCCTGTTATAGACTTTGTTACTACGTGATTATTTAGAGAAGTTTGTCTAGTCCTCTTTTGAAAGCTTATTCACTGGAAATACCATGGTTACCTAAACCTTTTCCTGAACCAATGACTGCACACAGTTGTTTTATGTTTATACTCTTTTCTTCTGACTTCAAAAGTTTTGAGATAAAACACACTTCTGAGTTTTTGTGAAATTTTTCTTCCCTTTTTACCCTTCCCATTCATAAGTAATGAAATACTTACTGGAAGGTGTTTATTGAAAGAATACTTAATCCAGAATCATTTTGCAGTAATGTTTTGAGAGGTTTAGCCATATTTTTACAAAATTTTGACCAATCTCACATTACATAAGATACGGACTATCTTGACTCCTTGATGTATTTTAACAGAGTTGATTTGTTCCTTTTGAGGATCTCAACCTGTTTTCAACACATAGAATCTAATGACTAAAGATTTAATTTCCCTCTTTATACGTTAGCAAAAACACTAATGTTTTTATGAACATAGGCTTTTGTTAATCTGAGGTTCAACTTTGTCATCTAATACAGCGACAACACAGATTTCATAGCAACAGTTGAAATCAATTTTGAAAATAAGAAATAATCCCGTAGTTTTAACATATATGTTTTCAGATCTAAAACCATGAGTGTCTTGTGCATGAAATCACTTGTTGTGTGAGATTTGTGTGTCATATGACATCTTGGTTGATTTACATAGTTTTTGAATAACCACTTTGAACATAGTTTACTCGGTACTCTGTTTTTCAACTAAATTCACCCAACCTTAGTATCAATGAATTATGAGTCGAACTGTTATGTCAAATTGATTGTTAGATCGAATTTGACTGTCCAGGCTCTGATACCAATTGTTAGGATCGGAGGCTCTCATGATTGTGTTTGTTTGTATAATTAGAACAGATCAAATAGAGTTTAATAGAGTTTAAGTGCAGCGGAAATAATTACAAACTTTATAAACACAATCAAAGGAGAAAATAGTTTGATAAACATTTGCTTTTCATAGAGTCGAAAGATTACAATTCAAAGCAAAAGATTACATTGCAAGCTTACAAACTAAGCTCCCCCTCAGCCTGATACTACAGTGGTTGGTTGCACAAGATGAAAGGATTGAATTGAGGAGAAGAACTCACTCAAAACGATCAAATGTAACAGTACAGAGTACTGTTCCATTTATAGACAATCCAAACCGCTGAGGAATCTCAGCTGACGTCACCATGAAAGCGACGTCTAACAGTCTAACAACCTGTATCTACTGGTCTTATACAAACACTGCTAAACCTTAACTGCTGACTATACATGAAACAGATGATATACTAAACTACTGCTCTCTCTTTATGTCAGTGCTTTCCTCAAGGTTGATCAGTCCTTGATTGGGCAGTGCTTTGTCATTAGTAGATTGTACCAGCAGTGCTTAGTTCTCAGCAGTCTTCTGGCTTCATCAATAGTTAGAAGAACAACAGTAGTTGTATCCGGGCAGTGGATGCAAGACCATCAGATGTTATAATTACTTTCAAGGGAGAAGACTTAGTGTAAACTGCTGCTTATTATGAATCCACTGTCATGATCCGGTTTTGGCTTTCATTATCTGTTCCTCTGGCAGGGTTCAATCCCAACAACCCTCATAGTTCCCTTAAAGGAGCTCACAATCGACGACCAGTTGCGATTCGTTGAAGAATCAGTTGAAATCACAGACCGAGTTGTTAAGATTCTCAAGCGCACCAGAATACCTCTTGTTCGAGTTCGTTGGAACTCCCGTCGTGGCCCAGAGTATACCTGCGAACGAGAAGACCAAATGAAACTCAAGTATCCCCAGCTGTTTAAGAAAAGTATAACCACTACTGAGGCTGAAGCTACTGCAGAATTTCGGGATGAAATTCCAAACCAACGGGGGGATGTTGTGACACCCCAGGAAAACCACGCAACTCAACTAGCTTCTTCAGTAACCACGCACTAAATTTCGGGACAAAATTTTCTTAACAGGGGGAGAATGTGACAACCCTCATAATTACATATATCCGTACGATTAATTAATGTTAAATATAAGTGCTTGATTATTGTGCTGAATTACTTAACTGATTTCTGATTACTGCGCCATAATAACATGTGCTTGTTAACATACTAGTCTTGTGCAGAAAATTGACTAAATGGTCCTGAATGTTTTCCTAAGTGTTGGGAATTAAAAGTGTTACAAAAAGATATATATAGGACACTATACGAAACAACTTAGCACTTTAACGAACCGGTATCTAACCGAACAACCGGACATTACCCGGAACACCAAAATTGTGCCAGAAACATTGCTTAATCGTTTCTTGGCTTGTCATGATCCCCGAACACCCTAACACCCACTAAAATACCCACTAACTAACATATGGAATTATATACTTAGAATTGAACTTGCACTTACCAACTTGTTACAAAATTTACATCTAACCCCCCCCCCCATACCTGATTTCGGTCACAAGAGGACCCACAAAAATCCTCACCATACTTCCAAGATTTATCCCATGTTTTATTAGATTGATTGATTGCTTGTTGAGGTGAACAAGATATGTAGTAGGATCATTATAAGTATGGTCTTGAGATCACCATATCACTTCCATATCTTCAAAAAGATTACACCCTCTCTCACTCATCTCTCCCTCTCCTCTCGGCCTCACCATAACCGCCACCATCACCACCATATCACCACCATGTTCTTCCATTTTTAAGTTGCATTCAAGTGCTAGAAGAAGGATTAAAGAAGCTTGAAGTTGTAGATCATCAAGGAGCTTCATTACTTGCTTTCTCACACCATTTTCACCATCTATTCACTAGAGATTCTTCCCTAGCTTTGAGTTAGTTGTAAGTCCTTGTTTAACCTTTGTTCACTTCTATCTTTGAGTAGTTAAAAGATGTAGTATGAGGAATATTACAAGAACACTAAAAGGTTTAAACAAGAAACATAAACATAAGGTTTACATAAAGATGAAATGTGATGAAGTGTTGTTAATATGATGTTGTTTGGTATATGTTGATGCTTGCTTATGATTACTAGAAATAAGTTGTTGATCACTAAACATGTTAACGAAACAAATAGAACTTGAGTTAGAACACTATAAGCTGAAAACAGCTTCTATCCAAGCATTTACAGCCAACTTCAATTGGCTGTAAACAGGTCGATATTTATCGAAAAACTGATTTTCTTGAGTCTATAACGTGTTATTTCGAAATACGGTTCTAATGGCACTGGAATCATAATTTTTGGACTTGTTTGCTATTTTTAAAGTGTCGTTTTTTCACAGCAGCAAAAGCTGCGTTTTTACTGCAGAAAATGCGAGTTATGTTTTTCGTCATAAGCTGAAATCTGTGTAGAATTAGCTCATAAAATTTGTACTGTAGATGGCCACTGATGTCGTTGTAATGATCCAACTGGAATTTCATCAATCGGACGTACGATGAATTTTAAATAAATTATCACGTGGACTGCAGTCAGAAAGTGACAAATCTGATTGCAGTCCGGTAAATGATTTTTTATAAAATATTGGTAATGAATTGGATCCCGAGATTTTTTACACAATAATACTTGGATAGTTTAAGACCTTCTATAAAAATTTTGGAATTTTTGGAACAGGGTAACTATTTTATTAAAATTCCCGAAAACAGCCCAGTTTTGAATGTAAAAGCTGAAACGACATAAGTTGTAATTTGCGTGTCTAAATGTCGGTTATGTTATTCGATAATGATCTAACATGTTATATGTCAATGAAAGTGTTATGTGCAATGTCGTATGTTTGCTTATGAATGGGAATAGATGAGAAGTTTATATGGGCATGAACCGTTAAAGTGAATGCATGTTATGTGGTAGATGCGTGTAGGAACTTCGTGCTTATTTGAAGTCACTAATAAACTAAGTGGTAATCATACTAGGACGTGATTGACCGACCTTGACTGTTATCTATTTTTGAGAGTCTAACCGAGCAACCAAAGGTGAGTTCACACTTTCTACAAGGCATGGGATTCCCGGTGGTTTGGGAATGGGTTAAGAAACTAAAATGGAACCTACATATCCTCCTTGGGTAGGATATGTACCGCCATCCTCCATAGGTAGGATGCCAAAATTAATCATGTGTATTCTCCTTGGGTAGAATACGTACGTTCGTCCTCCTTGGGTAGGACAACAACCTTAAACTACTAGCGAAAACTCTATCACCTAAGTCCCTCATTTTATATCGACTTAATCGCCGAGGCCTATGGCGAGCGGGTCATTAGTTAATAGCGCTATTAGGTTTGACAAACCTCACACCGTGTCGTTTGAACGGGCGTGTACTAATGGATCATGGCAAACTGTCAATGATGATAGACATTGACGTAGGGCACAACTTACTTTCGTCAGTAGTCGATATGGTAACGGTCTAGTGGTTCACATGGGGAAGCCCCCACGGGTCATGGTTAGGGAAATAAGGAATTGCTTAATCATATTTTCAACTATGGGTAACCCCCCACGGCAAGTAAGCCAACTAAACGAAAACCATGTTTTTGAAACAACCTAAAATGAACACCCAACGGTGAACTCACTCAACTTTGTTGTTGACTTGTTGTTACATGCCTTGCAGGTCGTTAGATGCTTATGGAGCTTGCACGAGGAGGAGGTCGTTGTGGGATATGGACTGTCGAGTCCCATGTTAAACATTTAAACTTATGAACTTATTACTTATGTTTTGGGTTTTACCTTTAATGCTTCCGCTGTTTAAGTTGAACTTGGTTAACTAGCTTTTGATCACCAATTATATTGTGTGGTTGGATTTTACCTATCTTAAATACGTTGTTCAATATGATTGGTGGCTCGATCCTGGTCATGTCACGCCTCCAAGCGGTGATACTCCGCGTGGTGGATTTTGGGGGTGTGACATAATTTCTGTCTTAGTTTAGAAACATCCTTCACATTAATAGAAAAATTAACTTAGTGGTTGGATGCAAATTTATAAAAATTATGTGACAAAGCTATTATTTTTTTCATGTAAAAATTGCATGTATATTCTTTTTTATTATATATGTAACAAAATTAATTAAATAAAATAAATTTAAAAGAGTTTGAGTAAATTGCCAAAATCGTCCCTGTGGTTTTATATTTGTCAGTTTCATCCAACTATCCTCAACTTAACAGAAAAAATAAACTAAGTTAGTGGTTTGGATGAAAATGGCAAAAAGTTACAAACGTTGGGGGCAATTTGGTGCAAAAGTGGCATTTTGGACGAAAATGGCAAACCTGCCCAAACCTCAGGGACGATTTTGGCAATTAACTCCTTTTTTTTATTTTCATCTTTTTATTATATCTCTTAGTTAACATAAAATCTATTTATTTTTTTATAAGTAAATATTTATGTATATTTTTTTAAGAAATGATAAATAATTTAGTTGTAGTTATTTTTAGACAGTTTTTCTCGATTATGCTACATATCTTGATATATTAATTTAACTAATTTTCAGATATTATATTCGTGTATTTTCAAGATTGCTATGGATTTAATAGAAACTTATTATATCATTTGTTTCATTATAATTTATATTTTAAAGAGTTTTTATATATTCATAATATTAGTCAGATATTTATCTAGTATTATTTAGTAATATTATTAATAAATAAAAAATGGAGTGGACGTTGATATTCGTTAAATTACACATACTTTACTCCCCCATTTTACGCGTTTTCGACCATAAAACCAAGGTTTATACACTTAATCGTGTATGTTTTTATTTACGGGTCTTAAACAACGTGCCGAACAAGAGGATAAAGAAAACGAGGATTTTCTGAGCGAATCGGAAGATATATGAAGATTCTGTTGAGTTCAGCACTGTTGGCATGGCAGTGCCAATTTTGGCACGGCAGCGCCAATTTTGGCACGGCAGTGCCAATGTTGGCACGATAGTGCCATCCCGAAGACCAGGCCTACAGCTCACATGCACGGCCAGTGCGGCTGGCAGTGCCGGCTATATCTCGGACATGCACGACCGTGCCACCATTGGCACGGCAGTGCCAATCTTGAAAACCTGCGCAAATCTGCTGATGTCACAAGATTTCATGAACAGTGCACGGTCGTGCACTTTTTTGGCACGGCCGTGCCGATTGAAAAAGTTATAAAAAACAGCAGAGGGCATTCTGTTAAGAAGACTAGATTTTTGGGAGCATCTCAAGCGACTTTCTGGGCTCCGAAGACTACGTCTTTTGATCGGAATCGAGGCCCCATTGTGCCTCGAAGCTTCGTTACCATCCCTGCCTTCAATCTAGTGCTTGTTTATGGTTTGATTCTTGAATCTTTCCATGATTTTGTTTATGATTCAAGCATTTGGTTGATGTTTTATGTGATATTGTAGCCTAAGGGCAAAAACACTAGTATTCCTTGCTTCATAAACAACCATTAGCATGTTAATCAAGTTTGTAATGACACTTAGCACTTTTTATGTTAATCCTTGATGATTAGTTTGCAACCTTGTTTATTGATGTTGGATTCTTGATTATAGTTAATTATCTTAGATGATTAGTATGTTGTTAGTTGAGATATTTGCAAAAAAGAAGCTTAATTAGGGGCTGTTTGTTAGTCTCTAAATGGTCATTAAGAGGCTACCTCTTAATGGAACCATTAAGAATTTTACCAATGAGAAGGTAGAAGAAGGTGACATGTGATGATTTACCATTCAGATGTTACATCTTAACCATTTAGGTGGTGTTTGTTTTTTGGAAGAAGAGCTTCCTGGCCTCTTCTGTCTGCACCGTGCAGACGTGGGAATAGGTTTAGCCTCAGAAGAGTGTTTTTTTTTTTTCGAGAAGTGCTTTTTACCTCTCCCCAACCTCTTCTTGGGGAAGTGATGAGAGGTAAGCTTCTCCAAGCAGAGGTTTACCTCTTCTTGGCACCACCCCCACCTCCACCCCTGCTCCGCCACCACCACCCCTGCTCCGCCACCATCATCATCATCATCATCACCACCCCTGCTCCGCCACCACCACCTCCACTCCGCCACCACCTCCGCTGCTCCAGCCCCAAATCGACGTCACAAACAAAACCCCCAAATCTTCTCCACCTCCACCTCCACTCCGCCACCACCTCTGCTCCACCTCCGACATCTGCTCCACCTCCATTCCGCCACCACCTCCGACATCATCATCAACAAACAAAACCCCCAAATCGAAAACCCTAAAAACGAAGAGAGAGAGAGAGAGATCGTAGAGAGAGAAGGGGCGGCGGTGGCGGTGGGTTTTGATGGCGGTGATGATGATGGCGGTGGTGAAGTGGTGGTGATGATGATGGCGGTGGTGAAGTGGTGGTGATGATGACGGTGGTGAAGTGGTGGTGATGATGGCGGTGGGGATGATGACGGTGGTGAAGTGGTGGCGGTGGTGAAGATGGCGGTGGTAGAGAGAGAGTAGATAGAGATCTGTGTGTGTGTTTGTGTGTGAAGAGGTTTTATATAAAAAAAAACAAACCCTCTTCTCCTTGCAGACTGAAGACATTTGGTCCACCTCTTCTCCTGCAGATGCCTGCAGATGTGGCCTGCAGCAGAAGAGGTTTTCGTGCAGAAAAAACAAACAGCACCTTAGACTTGAGGTTACCTCTTATTCATTTAGAGGTTTTAAACCATTAAGAGGTAGCATCTGAATGGTTATTAAGAGGCTACCAAACAGCCCCTTAATCATGTATTAGTAGACTTTTAACTTGTTTAAAATGTTTATACCATAAAACTAGAAATGGTTAGTGGTTTATAAGGGGTAATTAATATTAATCAAGAATGCTTTCCCTCACGGAAGGACCTTAACGGGTTAGATGGCGTTGCTATGAATTCTTAACATAAGATATAATCTTGTTTGTTCAATATAGTTGATAGTGATAGTTTTCACTATCCGAGGTTTTTATGCCGGAGATCATACATTGATCAATGGCTCTTTCCTTCTATAAATCCTTGTGTTAATTGCCATTTTCATGCAATGGTACAATAAACAAATATAATAATTAGATAACTTTTATTCAATTCATAATCGGTAGGTATTCCAAAAATCACAAAAAAAAAAAAAACCAAACAACCAAATCCATGAAAAACCAAAACCATGTGTTCAGAAACAATAAATGATGATGAAATCAATAAATAAAATATTATTTTGAAATACATGAAAAAAATAATTCTCAATCTTCGGAATCTACGGCTTTGAGACACCAACATTGTCATCTTGAACAGTTTCATCACTCATGCGTCTCTTTGTCGATGAACAACCTATTGCATCATCCACTTCTTAAACTTCACCAAGATTACGTTTTACTTCACCAGAAGACGCTTTGTTATTGTTTCCAAAAACATTGGATATAGGGGCAGCATTGTCACCGGCGCATGAGACGTCGTCCTAATATAAAAAGTTGATCAATATTAATGGTTTTTAAAAAAATAGAATTCAAAGATAACTTATATTAATACCATCACAACGTCAAAAGGATTAGACAAACTGGCTGAGATCGGAACATCAAACGATTCAGACTGCTCATGCTTTAAATACAGAAAAAAAAAAACATTAACATAAAACACACACAACTATATAAACAAATTTGTAAAGGATATGTGGTGGTGGTGTTTGTTTGAGAAGAGAGAGAGAGAGAGAGAGTGATGATGGTGATTTGGGGAAGAATTTGGGGTGAGACCCACATAAATATTTATTTTAATTAAACTATTTTCTATTTATTGTTTTTCTTAATAAATAAGGGTACTTTGGTAATTTAATACAAACTTAACAGAGAAATCTGACTTAAGTTATTGATAAGGACCACACGAGTGCAAAAATTACACTGGGACCAAGTGTGTAATTATTAAACCACTAGGACCAAGTTTGCAATATTTGTAAACCACAGGGGCCAACCAAGCATTTAACTCTAGTTTTTATATATAGATAACTGGTTTGCCCTCCTTGTTGAAGACGCGGGTTCGATTCCCGTTTGGGCTATTTTCGATGGACAACTGGGTGAAGGGACGAATTGGGGTTGTAATCACGGGTTCAAACCTGACATGGGGCGAGGGTTTACGGATTCCATCTAGTTCCCATGCATCAAGGAGGCA
>JARYGA010057459.1:0-25159 GCA_030545235.1 Helianthus tuberosus
AGGAGTTATGCTAAATAGCGCAATTAAGAAGCTTTTTGTTAATTAAACGGCGCAATTAGCATAAAGCCTATCTAAACCCAATTTTCGACACCAAACCTTTTACCCACTGATGTAATATAATATTTTGGGATTTTTGAAGATTTTTAATTATTTTTAACCTGCTCATAACCTACGGTTATGGCCTTGATTCGGTAAATACCAATTATACCCTTTTCGGTCATAAAATAAGTTCTACATAATATTTTGACACCAATCCAATTGCTACTTATTTTATATAATAAATAAAGTGTTATGAACCTTATAACCTGATCAGAAAACTCAGATTTCCGGTATAACCCGGAAATCGCTTAAATGGCTTTTAAAGCGTATTAAACGCATAGTTTAGGTTTAAAACCATTTTGTCACAAAAGACTTTTTACCAACTGATATGACCTGTCAAATTAAGTTATTTTACTGATTAATTCATACCCGGATCACAGAAGTTTAATTAATCCCTTTTATAATCTTTTAAATGACCAAAATACCCCTACGGGGCTTATATTGAGATTAAACTCGTTTTGGGCATAATGGGAGGTATCCTACTGATATCACAACATATTTAAGGCATATTAACTTAGGAAACCTGTTCAGGACCCTTATGGTTACCCGTTACGCTTCTTGCGCGTTCGGTTCAGTTCGGTTTATGTAACTAGTTTACATAAATGAGCCGAAACGGGTCAAACCTTATCATTTTTATCTCAAAATCCAGAAGGTGTTTAGATTACCCATATTATACAAGTCTTCAAACTTATCGGATCTACAACACATTCCATTCCGGTCTTCGCTTAATCGTGCGTTTGAACCGTATCTTTCTTTAAAACTAACCGGTCTAGGTTTAGGCTTAATTAAAGACCCGTTAGGATTCTAATAGGTTATTATAAACCTTCGTTCCAGAATAGGAGACCCGGTAAAAGCTACACGCACTTGCTTATTGTGATTATTACTTTGCTCAGGTAAATAATTTTAACTTATTTTCTTTTATACGGGCTTGGGGTACGGTATATAAAATACCGCTTGGTCGGGCATTCGAACTTAATCGTTTGGTGGTTAAGTATTATCTAGTTGACCCATTTAAAATATGTTTTGTTGCTTAAACGCCTTTGGGGGGTTAATGACCATGTCCCAGATATCCTTGGCATCATTTTACGAAATGGCCATGACCTAAGCGCGGAGTGTAGGCGTACACTTGTCAGTGCCTAAATAAATAATGTGATGTGTCTATTAATCTTTAACCCGGCACGAACCGGGCTACTGAACGCATAAGGAACATGTAATTCTTTTACAAGTTTATATATTCAATTAATTATCCCAAGTTATAAAATGTTTGTGCCATGTGCATCCAAATCAATTTTTAATCATTTTTAAAAATGAGTCTGTTAATTGTATTTACCAGTGTAAAGTGACGTATTTTCTCAAAAAGATTAAGTGCAGGTACTACGCGAACTAGGCTGGTTTTCTCCTAGCGTCCACAAATAAGTCTCGCAAGCTTGGATGTCAAAACTGTTGAATAATGTTTCCTATTTATTTTTGATCCACCTGTGGATAAATTTCGACTGTTGTGATACTTGATATTACATTTATAAAAGTTGAAATATATCTATCTTTTGCTTCCGCTGTGCAATTAAATATTGTGTTGTTTGACTATTATGTTACCAACCGCGTCACGATACTCCCCACCGGTGATACGTGAAAAGTCGGGGTGTAACACCGGCTTATCGTGTTAAACACGAATAACCATCGAGAACAGTTAACCGATCGGACGGGGTGATTCCCATCTGATCCGGTGACTCGGACCGGTGGAGTTCCATTGTTTAGTTCGTAGTTGTAACGTCTCGACCAGATCGCAAAAACTTAACGAGATAGCCAAGATGTAAAACGATAAGATTGCGGAACGGGTTACCGTCCGATCGGATTGCCATCCGACCGGACTGTCACCCGATCGACCTGCAATCCGGTCGGGTTGCACTTGGGGTTAAGACATAATCAAATTTTCAAACATTCAAGGATCTGAACAATGAACGGATTGTCGTCCGAACGGACTGCCGTCCGATCGAACGACCATCCGATCGGCTGACTTCTGGATCCTCAACACTTAAACGTTTTACAAATCCTCGTCACACATCAGTTCCAATGAATTGTCACCCGATCGAGCGACCAGTCGGCTGTGAACTTATCAGCAACCAAAGTGTCTTGCCAATCGGATCACCGTCCGATCGAACAGCCACCCAATCGAGTTGCCACCCGATCGACCGACCTGAAACGTAGAGATACTTCTCTGTTTTCAAAATGATACAATGAAAACTTCAAAAGGAAAACTATCATATGCAAACACCTCACCACCAACCAATGCGACAATCCAATCGAATGGTCATCCGTTCGGATGTCCATCTGAACGGACTGCCACCCGGTCGACTTGTTGGGTATAGTTGGGTTACCTTGGGCAGTCGACGCCTAAACACCCGAGGCATTCTATCTATTTTTCTAGCATACGACTCGCCGATTGTTACGCTTTATGGAACCTATTTACGCTCATGTTTTTACGATTTAAAACTTTACGCTTTATCGATTTCTCGATTTATCGATTTTCGCTCCCTGGTTTATAAACGCACGACTCGCACAGCCATCGCAATCTAAAACGAAAACCGAATATTCGCAACAAAACTAATGTCTAATTACTCGCTCTCACTCTCTGCATCACGTCCTCGCGCATTCTATACAAGACAGGTATGTTTACGAGTATAAACTACAACCAATTATATATATACAAGCAAATCAGTTGTGTGGGAACTTAGGAATTTCGTGTCTCCTATGTGGCTCCTATGTGAAGTCTATTATATTACTCACAACAAGTTTTGATCGCGCTCAATCGCATCACAAACTCAAAATCATTATGATCGAATCTCACTCCAAATCTCTCTCTGTCTAGATGTCTTCCAACGACTTTACTTCGAGACAAACAGCTAGGAGAAGAGCCAAACGAAGTGCCGATAAGAGGATTGCCTCGCTTGTGGCCAAGGAAGTGGCCAAAGTCATTCCTCAAATTGTCGCTCAGGTGCACTCTCTCAGCAACTCTCGAACCTCGGAAGACTTCAAGATAGAAGCGCCGCAATCTGCTTTCCTCTACAAACACTTCAAAGCCCGTGACCCGATGGAGTTCACGGGTGAAGGAGGTGTGTCCTAGTTACTCCAGTGGTTCGATTCTATCGAAGTTACCCTTCGTCAGAGTGGGTGTCCCGATGGGTTTCGTACTACTTGTGCTACCGGAGTATTTCAATCACAAGCACTCGACTGGTGGACAGCCGAACGTAACAAACGTGGGATCTCCGCAGCTTACGCTCTCTCTTGGGATGAGCTGAAGGAGCTCATGAAGAGAGAGTACTGCCCTTCCCACGAAGTCCAGAAGCTAGAAGACGAATTTTGTGAAATCAAGCAAGTCGAAAGTGACAATGCAGGCTACACGGCAAGGTTTAAACAGCTTAGCATAATCTTCCCAAGTCAAGTCAACACTTTAGAAAAAGCCATCACGAAGTACATTCGCGGCTTGCCTGAGTGTGTGGGCGATTTTGTCGAAGCTGCAAGACCTGCTACCATCGAAGAAACCTACCGCTTGGCCGCAGAAATCAATGACAAACGAGTCTTGGACACATTTTTCTCCAAGAACCCTGTCAAACAAGCTCATCAAGCAGTCGTCATCGACTCTTCTGACGATTCCTCTGACGATTCCTCCGACGATTCTTCAGGTGAGACTACGGACGAATCCTCCAACGCCAACGCACCGCTTCAGGAAGCTCAGTCCAAGCACAAACGAAAGACCATGAGCCCAAACTCTTCAACAACTGAACTGTCGCAGCCAGAACCTCTCCAAGCAATTCCAGTTCACTCGAAGCGTGACTACAACGGAATTCATCCCCTGTGTGTCATGTGTACGTATCACCACCCGCCAGAAGCTAACTGGTGCTATTGCGCAAATTGCAACTGGTATGGTCATCTTACCCAGCACTGCCGCACGGGGCCGCAGACTTGAAGAATCTCAGCAACGATCGCAGACTCCGCAAAATTCCTCCGCAGCAACATTTGTCATGCTTACAATGTTGTAGTAATGCTACGATTTTCACCGTTAGTTGGTTTATGTGTTGAATTTGTTCCATTTCTCGATGCAGTGTGAACTCTATTTATCTCTCGCTTTCTCTCCCGTTTTCGCACTTAATTTGGAATCACACACATGCTATATATTATATCACGATATAATGTGTTTTACCCTCACTACACTCTTAGAATAAGGTACGATGAACGTGCAACGAACGACTAATCACGGGTGCACACGGGATTATTTTGGTCAGTGCACGGAGATCGTAGTGAGTTCTAATGGTGCCATAACGTTAAAAGCATGGTCGAGCGTGGTGGATACGCCGCTGGTACTTCCTATATATAAGCGTCTTGACCATGTCAAAAAAGTGCGACATCTATTCACGGGATGCAAGTAGTAGGGGTAAAGCAAGGTGTGCTTTGCCATACTACCAAAGTCTCGTGAAGAAAGTGCCACGTGGAGTTGAACGTTATTTAGACCTATACTATTATGATTATTTTCGACACACTACACTCATTCGCAAGGCGTAACAATTACATCGCATCATCGCGAGACTTGTCATAAGTCTGCAAACGCAATGCAAATGCCTCATCAATGGACTCTGGAGAGTCTACCTCCGCAGGGCAATTGCATCGACGCAAGACTGGTCGTAAGTCTTAAATCGCAACTCAATCGCAATTTTGCTGGAATATAACGCACATCACCCTCGCAACACTTTAACACTTAACGCATCTATTGATCTCATCGCTTCGATACTCGCATCGCTTATCGCTACTTGTGTTATGTTAAGCACACATGACATCGATTCACGAAACGGATCTAGTATGGATAAAACATGGTGGATACGCCACTGGTACTTCCTATATATAAGTGTTTTAGCCATATTAGCAAACTTTTGTGGGAAGATGCCATGTAGGGCTTGATGTTGGTTAAATTGTGGAATTGTGGAATTTTGGAATCTAATTGAAATCGCACTATTCGCTTAATCGCGTATCGCTCGTCGCCTATCGCTAACGCTATCGCTTACCGTATCTGTGTTATCTGTGTTAAGTTAGCACACGTGACCTCGCTTCACGAGACGAAACTCATATGGTTAAAGCATGGTGGATACGCCGCTGGTACTTCCTATATATAAGTGTTTTAGCCATATCAGCAGACTTTCGTGGAAGAGGGGCCATGTGGGGTCTAATGTTAGTTAAATTTTGTGGTGTTAATCAATTCAATCAAATCGCATTAATCGCGTATATTCCCATCGCTTGCAACGCATCGATCGTCGCCTATCGCTTGACGGTTGTCGCTATCGCTTGTCGCTTATCGCTTTTTGCCTGTCGCCGTTGTCTTCGCTTGTTACCTTTGTTTTGTGCTATCAATATTCGCGTACTACTCATCACTTGTAGCATTCGCTCGTATCGCTAAACTGAGTTCGAAAACGACTTCATCGCTCAGTTTGCTCAGTCCTTCTCTCACACTTGGTCCGACCATCTTTCGCTTGGACCGAGGTAATCGAAATCTATCAGTACTATGTCGACACACATGACACCGCCTCACGAGACGGAAGCCATATGGCTAAAACATGGTGGATACGCCACTGGTACTTCCTATATATAAGTGTTTTAGCCATATTGTTGAACTTTCGTGGAAAAGTGCCATGCGGGGCCGACCTTAAAAATTTAAATTCTTGATATTATTATAAAGCTTTGTTTACCAAAAGTTTAAACCGACCTTTTCTTACAAAACTTTTCTAAAATTCTGATCAAAACTGTTGTACAAAATGAGAATATCTTGTAACGATGGGGTGACAATCAACTCAAGTTACTGCCGCGTGACGAGAAAATATCGTAAAACGAGTTTTTACACCCTAAAATCTTTTAGTAACCTAATAAAACCCCACTCATAGCGCTGGTGGGAACATCGAAACAGTTTAACGCCGCACTATGGGAGGATTTTTGCATAAACAAGTTTCTTCAAACCTTTTCAAATTAAACAACTTTTCAGGAATTCAAACACTTTTGGATCGCTTTGTGTGTGTTGCCGTCTCTTGCATACGAAGTGCCTTACTCGCTGCCATCGCCAGTCATCGCAACACTCTCGCTTGTCGAATTTCAATCGATCGCTCGCTTATTTTGACGCTCATAATCGTTACTCCCACTCGCATTGATCCTCGCAACCCTTCTTAAGGATTAATTTCGGGACGA
Source organism: Helianthus tuberosus (assembly GCA_030545235.1). Lineage (NCBI taxonomy): Eukaryota > Viridiplantae > Streptophyta > Magnoliopsida > Asterales > Asteraceae > Helianthus > Helianthus tuberosus. The sequence continues at coordinate 6,322 of JARYGA010057459.1, forward strand.
AATTTCCTAAAGCAGGGGAGACTGTAACAACCCGCATGTTCGTGCATTGTTATTACTCGTTATACTCGTTACGCCTAGCACCAGAGATTCGGATCATAATGTAGCTATATCGCATACATCGCCATTTCGCAGTATTTTCACATATTGCGCATAATTTATCGCTATCACATCACATTGCACTTGCTGGCAACCACGAAGATATCAAATGAGGACCAATTCTACCCTCCTTGATAGCCGTGATGTGTTGCAGTGCAACTCATTACTCAAAACGCACATCGCATCACACACATTAACGTTCATGATGACGTTGAGTGAGGACCTATTCTACCCTCCTCGATGACCGTGAAGCATCGCAAACCAACGCATATTCGAAACGAAACCCGGTTATTGTATCGCAACTTTGAAATATGGATATGTATATGCGACCCAACGAAGCTAATTATAATAAATATATGGAAATGTGGATGAGAATGCGTCACGGCCCTCGACCCGGTTTGACCCGGTTCAGGAGCCGCGGGAGAGAAAATCCCGTGGTATTTATTTAATTAAGTTGACAGCGGAAGACTTTATCAGGATCTTTTTAAAACTAAAATTTCTGATTATCCTATTTAACAATTCGGGATTAACCCCGGTAATTTTACAATTATATGATTTCACTGAGAAATCTTTATTTTACAAAACATGTTTCTTTATTTTTATATTGAGCCACTTCCTTAAGCTTGTAGTGCTTCGCGGCACTTTTCCTGGATCACAACAGATCACCTGAAACAATTTTGAAAAAGTTTTGTCAGCGGGAAATACTGGTGAATCATTCATGTTGCTAAAACGACGTGTTTGTTATAATTTACAGTATTAAGAGCGATTACAATGTTTCCATATATCAACCAACTACCCACAGTATTTGTCACTCGAACATCCATTGGTAACCTCATAGTCCAATGGTGTTTGTGACTATGGTCATATCACCCCTTGGCTAACTCGTTGTCCAATGGTGAAGTTTATCAAGTAATGTATACAAAACCCCACATACCGGCTGTAATTTGGTGATTACAAAGACTTAATCCCTGTAATTATAACTTTGAAAATAAACATGCTTTTGAAATTAAATTTGATAAAAAGAGAATAACTCACATTGCAGATTTATATGAGCAGAGCTTAGCCTACTGATTAGCCTTTTAACCTAAATTTAATAACATGCACACGAACTCGGTTAGTAACTAATACAGCATTTACGATAACTCATGAGATTAAACCTTCACAACGAATGACAAAGTGCGATACTTAAACATCCATCGAATTTACGACGAATGACAAAGCATAAACCCTAATGTGGGCAGCACTTAAACATCCACTGGATAGTTTAATCGATCGGACATTGAATCGTAGCAGCGATCGAGTTAATACCCGGTATTGGAGCAGCGCCTCGCTAATTTTAAAAGTAATTTCGACTTCAGATTATTGTAACTTCGTTTTTGAAAGTTTGTTTCGACACCAGTGGACTGTCCATGCAACAAGCTATTTATAGCTAATTTTTAAGGCTCACGCGGCCCGCGTAAACCATAAGTGATACCTTACGCGGCCCGCGAGGCTGCCTAGTCTACGCGTAGGCTTGATTGGTCATAGGTAGGTTAGCTGTGACAACTCGTATTCCAGAACCTATCTTTGTGCTAGGTGTAGCATGTTTGAACTTATGTAACGTATGTAAACGTGATGTGATTGTATGAACTTAATTGATTAAATGAATGTTATGTGATGTGTGCTTGTGTAATATATGTATGTATATAAACAACTCGGATCGCACAACACTATTCGAACCGCACAAGCCTTTGGGCTTTGGTCCTTTGTTACTCTCGGCCCACACTCCCTTGTAGTAAACCGAATGGGCAGCCCATGTAGAGGATTTGGCCCACCCCTTGTGTCGCATAACATTAGGAGAATAGGGTATACTCCTCATTTGTTTGCAAAAACACTTCTCACACAAAAACCCTAGTGATCTCTTTCTCTCTCTAAGTTGACGGCAACATCTCCATCTTTCTCTAAGCTTTCAGTTTGAATCATCCTTGTTCTACTCATTTAATCGGTTAGTATTTTATATATTGTTTACATGATTGTATGATGTTGTGCTACACATGCTTTAGATGATGATGTGAGAATAAAATATATTTGATGATGATGGAAACTGTTATCGTTGATGTACATGAAATCGGTTGCATAGGTGTATTTGATAATATTCATATTAATCGGATTGGCATGTTATTGTTCTAAAACTGAATGCTTGATTAAATCGGCTGTTGTAATATAATAATAGTAAATATTTGTCCACTCTATAAATACTAAACAATCGGTCCAGTAATAATCTCTTGAATATATTAACAAGTTGTCGGCCACTTTGTGAGTTTTAATAATGATGATGCACATGCCATCCATTAATACTTAATTATAATGATACTTGATTTATTGTGTTGGTCCAATAATATTTAACTATCGATGGAATGGGGACAATGTGAATTGACAGAATGATTATGTCAGTATGCATGCAAGAGATCGAAATAGTAAAGTATGTTAATATTCCTAGATGTTAGGATTGTTGCTTGTGTTTTGGTTCATGTTTAATCAGATTAATGCAGAAATCGATGTTATGTTTGATACTAGGGTTAATAGAGATTCAATGTTAAAAACCTTGTTTTGATCGAATATGGGTTGATTAGAAATTATTGATTTTGTTAGTTGACTTATTTCAAATATGGAAACTGTTAAACATGGTCAAAATAATTGATTGGAGCTAGTAACTGAATGGCATGAGTTTAGGGAAGTTGGTAACTAATCGCACAAGTGTTGATCTGATCACACAAGGTATCATCAGTCGCACAAATGGAATGTTAATTGAATATTGGGCCGGATATACATTTGGGCCGGATTAACACAACCGCACAAGAATACTTGAGTCGCACAAGGTTGTTGTTTATTTGTTATTTGGACCATAAGTATATATATGGGCTGGGTAAGTGGACTGGTCGCACAAGGTGTATTGGAGTCGCACAAGACCACTTATCAATTGTCATTTAGGCCGTATGTTGGGCTGGGTAACAAGATTGATTGCATAAGCTGTTTAGTTGATGGACTGTTATGATATGATGGGCCGTGTGTTGTACATCAATGTGATTGGGCTTTTTGATTTTGGGCCGGGCGCTGTTGGGTTTCAACGAGAGGATCGCACAAGTTGTTAGACTTGTGCGAGCCCAATATTTAATATAATGAATGTAATAGTATGTGTTGCCATGATTCGTATGTGTTTCTTACCTGCTATCTTACGTGATACTCATGTGCACTTTGTGAAACCGAAAGTTGACTTGTATGATAACCATGTTAGGACGTGGTTGACCACTAACTGCTAGGCTTGACCTTTCTGTGTAATCTGCCGAGCAAACCAAGGTGAGTTCACACTCTACAAAGCATGGGATTCCCAGGGGTTGGGAATGGGGTTAAGGAATATGGATTCCTCGTCCTTTCTTGGGTAGGACAGTAATGGTTCAGGAATGTAATTCCTCGTCCTCACGGACAGATAACTCGTACTAGACCAAAACTCTATCACGAAGTCCCTCCTTTTTATATCGACTTAATCGCCGGGCCAATGGCGAGCGGGTCATTAGTTAGATAGCGCTATTTAGGTCTGACAAGCCTCACACCGTGCCGCAGAGGACGGGCGTGAACTAATGGATCTGGGGCACGTCAATGCTGATAGACATTGACAGTTTTCAGGGCACTTAAACATGACTTCAGTCAGTAGTCGATATGGTAACGAGTCTAGTGTATACATGGGGTAGCCCCCACGGCCGAAATGCCAGATAACTATCATGGGGTAGCCCCCACGGCAGGATTGCCAGAGTAAATGGGTTAAACAAAGGGTTAAACAAATCACGTTTTCAACTATGGGGTAACCCCCACGGCAGGAACGCCAGTTAAAGGAAACTGTTTTTGGAACAACTTAAAACGAACACCCAACCGTGAACTCACTCAACTTGTTGTTGACTCGTTACTACATGCTTTGCAGGTCTATAGGTACTTAGCTGGAGCTTGCACAAGGAAGAGTCGTTGTGGGACATGGACAGCTGTGTGCCATGTTAAACATTTGGATATTTGAACTCTTGATTTGGTTTTAAACATTATGCTTCCGCTCATAACTTAACTATGTTTGTTTTGGACACTAATCACGTTGGTTGGACTTTTACAATTAATTATATACTTGTTCGATATGATTAGTGGTTTGATCCTGGTCAGTCACGCCTCCAAGCGGTGATACTCCGCATGTGGATTTTGGGGGTGTGACAGATTGGTATCAGAGCCATTGGTTATAGAGAACTTGGTTTTAATAAAGGAAAACGTTTTTTGTTAAAACCAGACTATAACCTATACAGTGCTCTACGATCCACAACGACGCTTCACTCCACGTGCAAGGCTCGACATTCTAGGTGATATGGTTTATGTTTATATTGCCTACTTGCTAGATTGCATAGAACTTTACTCATGGTATGCTTAGATAAACGTAGCAACTATAGTTTGAAAATACATTTGTGCTTACTCCCTACTGTCACTCCACACTTACGCACATTCGCGACACCTTTCCTACTTGTGTTTCCTTCGATGTGAGATCATGAGGGAACGTGTGAACCTAACTCAAGCCAGCTTACGGCTCTTATCAACGAACAAGTTACGGCAGCACTCGCGGCCGCTCAGGCAGGAGGTATAACCTGCTATTACGAACCTAACCTAGGATGATGGATCCTACTCTCATGACCCAACTCTCGCGTGTAACCCTGTCGTTTCATCCTCGTGCAACAAGGTCAGAACGCTCAGCCGCCTGTATGCACATTTAAGACGTACATGGACTGTTATCCTAGTACCTTCAGTGGCACTAAAGGAGCTGTTGGACTCCTCCATCGGTTTGAAAAGCTCGAGTTTGTCTTAGAGACGTGTGAATGCCCTGAGGCTCATAGGGTGAATTACGCCACTGGTACTCTCGAAGACACTACACTAACTCGGCGGAACGCGCAAGTTCAGATGCTGGGGCTGGCGGCTGCTAATGCCACCCCATGGAATGATTCTTAAGGAACTGATCCAAACGTGAATGCCGTAGTCGAGATGACATCCGCAAACTGGAAGTGGAGTTCTTAAACCTGAAGATGACAAGGTCAGAGATAGAAGTGTACACGAAACGATCCAACGAATTGACAGTGTTATGTCCAACAATGGTGGATCCTCTCATCAAGCGCATTGAGCTGTACCTCAAAGGCTTAGTACCAGAGATTCAAAGTCATGTGACATAGGCCAACCTTGCAACTATTCAGGATATTACTCGTCTTGCTCAACGTCTCTCAAATCAGGCGATAGGACAGAACAAACTGCCGAAGCGTATTAATGCTGCTACAACTACTTCGGATGCTCCCAGTGACAACAAACGCAAGTATAATGGAAATTCGAGCAAGGGTCCCACTTCGGTTCAGTCTCAGTCGCAGCACAGGAGCCCCAGTCAGCAGTCTTTTGGTAATCGAAGTTAGGGTGGATACAGGGGAAACCACCCTAAGTGCAATCGCTATAATTTGCACCACAGCGGGCAATGCAACAGAGATCGTTGTCAGAGATGCAACAAGCTTGGTCATGGAGCCAAAGATTTTAGAATCTCACGTCCTGCAAACCAGAACCGACAACCACAACCCCAAGCTCCACAGAATCAGCAGCAACAACAGGGTAACAAGGGATGTTATCAGTGTGGAGACGCTGCCCACAGTTGAACCAGAACCAAAATCAGAACCACAATCAAGGAAACAGGAACAATAATGGAGACAACAACGGGGGTAATAACAACGGCAATGGTGCCAGGGGTCGAGTGCTCGTGATTGGTCAGGGTGATGCTAGGAATGACCCCCCACGTTGTGATGGTTTCAGGATCGTTATTGGTATGGATTGACTACCTCAACATCGAACAGAAATTCTTTGCAAAGAAAAGATCGTCCGCATTCCTCGTGCTGGTGAAGAACCTCTCGAAATTCGTGGCAACAAGAGTGGTGCTGTTGTGAGCATCATCTCTTTCCTTAAGACTCAGAAGTGCTTGAGAAAGGGCCACACTGCTATTCTGGCTCTCGTTACTGACACCTCGAAGAAAGAGAAGAAGATAGAGGATTTTCCGATCGTACGTGACTATCCTGAGGTATTCCCTGAGGAATTGCCTGGCCTTCCGCCTCATCGCCAGGTCGAGTTCCAAATCGAGCTAGCTCCTGGAGCAGCGCCCATAGCCCGTGCACCGTATCGTTTAGCTCCATCAGAGTTGAAGGAACTCTCTATGCAACTACAAGAACTCTTGGATAAGGGTTTTATTCGTCCTAGCTCTTCGCCCTGGGGAGCTCCAGTGCTATTCGTGAAGAAGAAAGACGGAACTTTCATAATGTGCATCGACTACCGTGAACTTAACAAGGTGACTGTGAAGAATCGTTATCCTCTTCCACGCATCGACGACTTATTCGACCAGTTGCAAGGGTCGAGCTATTACTCGAAGATTGGCCTGAGGTCAGGCTATCATCAATTGAGAGTCCGGGATGAGGACGTCTCCAAAACAGCATTCAGAACTCGCTACGACCATTACGAGTTTTTGGTCATGCCATTCGGGTTAACGAACGCACCTGCGGTTTTCATGGATCTTATGAACAGGGTGTGCAAACCTTATCTTGACAAGTTTGTTATTGTCTTCATCGACGACATCCTGATCTATTCGAAGAGTCAGGAGGAACACGAGCAGCATCTACGACTCATTTTAGAACTCATTCGGACAGAACAACTGTATGCCAAGTTTTCAAAATGCGACTTCTGGCTTCGTGAAGTCCATTCCTTAGGCCATGTGGATCCATCTAAGGTAGACTCGATTAAGAACTGGCCTGCACCTCGTACGCCAACGGAAATTCGCCAATTCCTGGGGATTGGCAGGTTATTACAGGAGATTTATCAAGGATTTTTCTAAGATTGCTCAGCCTCTTACTTCACTAACGCAGAAGGGCGTTGTTTATCGTTGGGGAAACGCACAGGAGTTAGCGTTTCAGCACTTAAAGGATAGACTTTGTAGTGCACCTATCCTTTCATTGCCAGAGGGCACAGACGACTTCGTGGTTTACTATGACGCATCCATTCAGGGTCTTGGTTGTGTATTGATGCAGCGGGATAAAGTTATAGCCTACGCCTCACGCCAACACAAAGTTCATGAAAAGAACTACATTACTCACGATCTAGAGCTGGGAGCGGTTGTTTTTGCACTTAAGATATGGAGACACTACCTATATGGTACCAAATGCGCTATCTACACCGATCACAGGAGCCTCGAGCATATCTTTAAACAGAAGGAACTCAATATGAGACAACGACGATGGATCGAACTGCTGAACGATTACGAATGCTCGATCAGGTACCACCCAGGCAAGGCCAATGTTGTGGCCGACGCCCTCAGTCGAAAGGACACTACGCCTAAGCGCGTACGAGCTTTACAACTTACTATACAGTCTAACCTTCCTTCTCAAATACGAAATGCTCAGGTAGAAGCATTGAAACCAGAGAATGTCAGGGCTGAAGCCCTACGCGGCTCAAGGCAACACTTAGAACAGAAGGAAGACGGTGCTTACTACGTAACAGGACGCATATGGGTCCCACTTTATGGCAACCTATGAGAGCTTGTGATGGATGAGGCACACAAGTCTCGCTACTCAGTACATCCTGGTTCGGATAAAATGTACCACGATATCAAAACCACATATTGGTGGCCTAGCATGAAGGCCCACATAGCAACTTATGTTAGCAAGTGCTTGACTTGTGCGAGAGTCAAGGCGGAAATACCAGAAACCTTCAGGCCCACTTCAACAACCAGAGATACCACAATGGAAATGGGAACAGATTTCCATGGATTTTGTTACTGGCCTGCCTAGATCACAACGTGGTAACGATACTATTTGGGTGATCGTGGATCGACTCACAAAGTCTGCTCACTTCTTGGCTATCAAAGAAACGGATAAGTTCTCCACTCTAGCAGAAGTATACCTTAAGGAAGTTGTCTCGAGGCACGGGGTGCCCATCTCTATCATCTCGGATTGAGATGCGCGTTTTACATCAGAACTGTGGCAAGCAATACACAAGTCCTTTGGCTCAAGGCCAGATATGAGCACAGCTTATCACCCACAAACGGATGGGCAGTCGGAACGTACCATCCAGACTCTCGAAGACATGCTTAGGGCATGTGTGATTGACTTTGGCAACGGCTGGGAAAAACATCTGCCACTTGTGGAATTTTCGTACAACAACAGTTACCACACCAGCATTAAAGCTGCTCCGTTTGAGGCATTGTACGGTCGTAAATTCCGGTCACCTCTTTGTTGGGCAGAGGTGGGGGATAGTCAGATTACTGGACCAGAACATGTGGTTGACACGACAGAGAAAATTGCTCAGATACGACAACGAATGGCGGCAGCTCGTGACCGTCAGAAAGACTACGCCGATAAGGGCAGAAAACCATTAGAGCTCCAGGTTGGGGAGCGGGTACTACTCAAAGTTTCACCCTGGAAGGGCGTGGTTCGTTTTGGTAAACGGGGCAAACTTAACCCACGATACGTTGGACCCTTCGAAGTCATTTAAAAAAATAGGCAAGGTGGCCTACAGACTGAATTTACCGGCAGAACTTAGTGCAGTTCACAATGTTTTCCACGTGTCAAACCTGAAGAAGTGTTTATCAGATGAGCCCCACGTAGTTCCTCTGAAGGAGCTCACGATCGACGAGCAGTTGCGATTCGTCGAGGAACCTGTTGAAATCACGGACCGGGATGTTAAGGTCCTCAAGCATACTAGAATACCTCTCGTTCGAGTTCGTTGGAACTCACGTCGCGGCCCAGAGTTCACCTGGGAACACGAAGATCAGATGAAGCAAAAGTATCCCCAACTGTTCGCAACCGGTACAACCACTGCTGAGGCTGAAGCTACGGAATTTCGGGACGAAATTCCAGATCAACGGGGGGAGGATGTGACACCCCAGGAAAACCATGCAACTTAACTAGCTTCCTCAGTGAGTACGTGCTAAATTTCGGGACGAAATTTCTTTCAACTTGGGGATAATGTGACAACTCGTATTCCAGAACCTATCTTTGTGCTAGGTGTAGCATGTTTGAACTTATGTAACGTATGTAAACGTGATGTGATTGTATGAACTTAATTGATTAAATGAATGTTATGTGATGTGTGCTTGTGTAATGTATGTATGTATATAAACAACTCGGATCGCACAACACTATTCGAACCGCACAAGCCTTTGGGCTTTGGTCCTTTGTTACTCTCGGCCCACACTCCCTTGTAGTAAACCGAATGGGCAGCCCATGTAGAGGATTTGGCCCACCCCTTGTGTCGCATAACATTAGGAGAATAGGGTATACTCCTCATTTGTTTGCAAAAACACTTCTCACACAAAAACCCTAGTGCTCTCTTTCTCTCTCTAAGTTGACGGCAACATCTCCATCTTTCTCTAAGCTTTCAGTTTGAATCATCCTTGTTCTACTCATTTAATCGGTTAGTATTTTATATATTGTTTACATGATTGTATGATGTTGTGCTACACATGCTTTAGATGATGATGTGAGAATAAAATATATTTGATGATGATGGAAACTGTTATCATTGATGTGCATGAAATCGGTTGCATAGGTGTATTTGATAATATTCATATTAATCGGATTGGCATGTTATTGTTCTAAAACTGAATGCTTGATTAAATTGGCTGTTGTAATATAATAATAGTAAATATTTGTCCACTCTATAAATACTAAACAATCGGTCCAGTAATAATCTCTTGAATATATTAACAAGTTGTCGGCCACTTTGTGAGTTTTAATAATGATGATGCACATGCCATCCATTAATACTTAATTATAATGATACTTGATTTATTGTGTTGGTCCAATAATATTTAACTATCGATGGAATGGGGACAATGTGAATTGACAGAATGATTATGTCAGTATGCATGCAAGAGATCGAAATAGTAAAGTATGTTAATATTCCTAGATGTTAGGATTGTTGCTTGTGTTTTGGTTCATGTTTAATCAGATTAATGCAGAAATTGATGTTATGTTTGATACTAGGGTTAATAGAGATTCAATGTTAAAAACCTTGTTTTGATCGAATATGGGTTGATTAGAAATTATTGATTTTGTTAGTTGACTTCTTTCAAATATGGAAACTGTTAAACATGGTCAAAATAATTGATTGGAGCTAGTAACTGAATGGCATGAGTTTAGGGAAGTTGGTAACTAATCGCACAAGTGTTGATCTGATCACACAAGGTATCATCAGTCGCACAAATGGAATGTTAATTGAATATTGGGCCGGATATACATTTGGGCCGGATTAACACAACCGCACAAGAATACTTGAGTCGCACAAGGTTGTTGTTTATTTGTTATTTGGACCGTAAGTATATATATGGGCTGGGTAACTGGACTGGTCGCACAAGGTGTATTGGAGTCGCACAAGACCACTTATCAATTGTCATTTGGGCCGTATGTTGGGCTGGGTAACAAGATTGATTGCATAAGCTGTTTAGTTGATGGACTGTTATGATATGATGGGCCGTGTGTTGTACATCAATGTGATTGGGCTTTTTGATTTTGGGCCGGGCGCTGTTGGGTTTCAACGAGAGGATCGCACAAGTTGTTAGACTTGTGCGAGCCCAATATTTAATATAATGAATGTAATAGTATGTGTTGCCATGATTCGTATGTGTTTCTTACCTGCTATCTTACGTGATACTCATGTGCACTCTGTGAAACCGAAAGTTGACTTGTATGATAACCATGTTAGGACGTGGTTGACCACTAGCTGCTAGGCTTGACCTTTCTGTGTAATCTGCCGAGCAAACCAAGGTGAGTTCACACTCTACAAAGCATGGGATTCCCAGGGGTTGGGAATGGGGTTAAGGAATATGGATTCCTCGTCCTTTCTTGGGTAGGACAGTAATGGTTCAGGAATGTAATTCCTCGTCCTCACGGACAGATAACTCGTACTAGACCAAAACTCTATCACGAAGTCCCTCCTTTTTATATCGACTTAATCGCCGGGCCAATGGCGAGCGGGTCATTAGTTAGATAGCGCTATTTAGGTCTGACAAGCCTCACACCGTGCCGCAGAGGACGGGCGTGAACTAATGGATCTGGGGCACGTCAATGCTGATAGACATTGACAGTTTTCAGGGCACTTAAACATGACTTCAGTCAGTAGTCGATATGGTAACGAGTCTAGTGTATACATGGGGTAGCCCCCACGGCCGAAATGCCAGATAACTATCATGGGGTAGCCCCCACGGCAGGATTGCCAGAGTAAATGGGTTAAACAAAGGGTTAAACAAATCACGTTTTCAACTATGGGGTAACCCCCACGGCAGGAACGCCAGTTAAAGGAAACTGTTTTTGGAACAACTTAAAACGAACACCCAACCGTGAACTCACTCAACTTGTTGTTGACTCGTTACTACATGCTTTGCAGGTCTATAGGTACTTAGCTGGAGCTTGCACAAGGAAGAGTCGTTGTGGGACATGGACAGCTGTGTGCCATGTTAAACATTTGGATATTTGAACTCTTGATTTGGTTTTAAACATTATGCTTCCGCTCATAACTTAACTATGTTTGTTTTGGACACTAATCACGTTGGTTAGACTTTTACAATTAATTATATACTTGTTCGATATGATTAGTGGTTTGATCCTGGTCAGTCACGCCTCCAAGCGGTGATACTCCGCATGTGGATTTTGGGGGTGTGACATTAGCCAGGTGGTCAATACGTGGATCCGGAACACTTATCCGATCAAACAAGTCTTGACGCGGCCCGCGTAAGACTATGCTTGTCTTTTACGCAGCCCGCCTGGGAACCAGAATTTTGTTTTTTCTTGATTTTAAATATGGTTTAGGGTTTCTGGGGTCTGGGTTTTTACTTACAGGTATTTTTAGGACAATTTTGAGAGTCCTTACATTCTCCCCACTTTATTTAGAATCTCGTCCTCGAGATTCATCGGAATAAGTGAGGATACTTTCACTTCATCTCCGATTCCAGCTCCCAAGTGTATTCAGGTCCTCTCTTTGAATCCCACTTGACTTTAACTAGCACTAGTCGCTTGTGCTTGAGAAACTTAATCTTTTTGTCTTCTATCTACAGTGGTTTCTCTACAAATTTTAGTTTCTCATTTACCTCTATATCTTGGAGAGGTACCACCAAAGATTCGTCTGATAGACATTTCTTGAGGTTGGATACATGGAATACGTCATGTACTCCGGCTAACTCTTCTGGTAGTTGTAAACGATAAGCAACTGGTCCTATACGTTGAATCACTGAAAATGGTCCTACGTATCTTGGACTTAACTTTCCTTTCTTACCAAATCGAACTACTCCTTTCCAAGGAGAAACTTTTAATAATACTTTGTCTCCGACTTGGAATTCTAACGGCTTGCGTCGATCGTCGGCATAGCTCTTTTGACGATCTCGAGCAGTCTTTAATCTTTCCTTGATTTGAGAAATTTTGTCAGTCGTTTCTTGCACTATTTCAGGACCTGACAATTGACTTTCTTCTATTTCTGCCCAACAAACTGGAGTTCTGCACTTTCTTCCATACAGTGCCTCGAATGGGGTAGTTTCAATGCTGGCATGATAACTATTGTTATAGGAGAATTCAATTAAGGGTAAATGGTCATCCCAATTTCCACCAAAATCTATTACACATGCTCTGAGCATGTGTTCCAGAGTTTAGATTGTTCTTTCACTTTGTCCGTTTGTTTGAGGATGATATGCCGTACTTAAATTTAGTCGAGTTCCCATTGCTTCTTGGAAACTTGTCCAAAAATGAGAAGTGAAACGACAATCCCTATCTGATATAATGGAGAGTGGAACTCCATGTAAGGATACTACTTCATCTACATACAACTTTGCCAACCTTTCCACACTAAAGGTTTCTTTCATAGGTAAAAAGTGAGCTGATTTGGTTAATCGGTCCACAATTACCCAAATCGCGTCATTACCTTTTCTGGTTTTAGGCAACTTAGTAACAAAATCCATTGTTATGAGTTCCCATTTCCATACAGGCATTTCTAATTGTTGTAGTAGACCTGAAGGTTTCTGGTGTTCTGCCTTAACTTGTGAACAAGTAAGACACTTAGAAACATATCGAGCTATATCCTTTTTCATTCCTATCCACCAAAAGTTATTTCTTAAATCTTGGTACATTTTATTGTTTCCAGGGTGCATGGTATACCTAGATTTATGGGCTTCTTCTAAAATTTTATTTCTTAATTCTCCCTGCTTCGGTACCCAAATCCTTCTTTTATTGAATCTCCAAATTCCATCAGCTCCTTGTTCTAATTCTTTTGTTCGTCCTTTCATTCCTTCAGCATCATCCTTGATTGCTGTTTCCTGAACATTCTTTAGTTGCTCCATTAAATCTAACTGTAGATTTAATATGAGAACACGAACTCGTCGTTGTTTCACATGGTACTTACGACTTAAGGCATCTGCAACTACATTTGCCTTTCCTTCGTGATACTGGATATCACAGTCGTAGTCACTTAGGATTTCCATCCATCTCCTTTACCTCATGTTTAATTATTTTTGCCCAAATATATATCTTAAACTTTTATGATCCGTATAAACAGTAAACTCACTTCCATACAAATAATGTCTCCAAATTTTAAGGGCAAAAATTATAGCGCCTAACTCTAAGTCATGAGTTGTATAGTTTTCCTCGTGCTTTTTCAATTGCCTTGAAGCATACGCAATTACCTTCTTGCATTGCATTAGCACACATCCTAATCCTAGTTTTGAAGCATCACAGTATACTTCAAAATCTTCTGTTCCTTCTGGTAAGGCTAGGATGGGAGCATTTGTTAATTTCTGCTTCAAGATTCTAAAGGCTTCTTCTTGTTTAGGTCCCCATTCAAACCTAACTGCTTTACATGTTAGCTTAGTTAATGGTACAACTATCTTGGAAAAATCCTTAATAAACCGTCTATAATATCCGGCTAAACCTATAAAACTTCTAATTTCCATTGCGGATTGCGGAACCTTCCATTTGGTAATCGCTTCTATTTTAGCAGGATCTACGTGAATACCTTCGTGATTCACCATGTGTCCTAGGAATTGCACTTCTTGCAGCCAAAATTCACACTTCGAGAATTTGGCATAAAGCTTTTCTTTTCTTAACAAAGTTAAGAGTGCATGCAAGTGCTGACAGTGTTCGTCCTGACTTTTGGAATAAATAAGTATATCGTCGATAAAAACAATTACAAATTTATCCAAATACGGTTTACAGACTCTATTCATCATGTCCATGAATGCGGCAGGTGCATTCGTTAGTCCGAAGGGAATGACTGTAAACTCGTAATGACCATACCTGGTTCTGAAAGCAGTTTTAGGTATGTCTTCTTCTTGTACTTTCAATTGATGGTATCCGGAGCGTAAATCGATCTTAGAAAAATATCTAGCTCCTTGAAGTTGATAAAAAAGATCATCAATTCTAGGTAATGGGTATCGATTCTTAATTGTAACCTTATTCAATTCTCTATAATCAATACACATTCTCATCGAACCATCCTTCTTCTTTACAAACAACACTGGTGCTCCCCAAGGGGATGAACTAGGTTGTATAAAACCTTTACTTAGTAATTCATCTAATTGCTTTTTCAATTCTAACATTTCTGTGGGTGCTAACCGATAAGGTGCCTTGGCTATCGGTGTAGTTCCGGGAATTAGATGAATTCTAAATTCTACTTTCCTATTTGGTGGTAATCCTGGTAATTCTTCTGGGAATACATCTGGGTATTTTGAGACTATAGGAATCTCCTTAAGTTCTTTACCCTTAGTACTAATGATTACTGAAATCATATATACTATTCCTTGCTTTCGTTCATAACTAGCAACTTTCATTACTGATATGAACTTCATGGGTTTACGTGGTTTATCTCTTGTAATCATGATTACTTCCCCAGTAGGTGCCTGAATCTCTATAGAATTTTTATCACAAAGGATTCGAGCATGGTTGGCTATTAACCAATCCATTCCTAACACAACATCGAACCCAGCTAGATTCATTAGTAATGGGTTTGCATGAAATTTATAACCTGAAAGTTCTATATTTTCTTTTTGCAAAACCTTATCTATTTTAATAAAATTCCCATCTGCTGTTTCGACTGTAAAAATCTGCCTAAGGTTGGTTAAAGGTAGGTTAAGAGATTGGCAGAATGAAGTATTTATGAAACTTTGGTTTGCACCAGAGTCAAATAATACTTTTGCGTAAACGTTGTGAACTAGGAACGTACCAGCTATTACGTCAGGAATTAGCTCGGCTTCCTGAGTAGTTAACTGGAAGGCTCGAACATTCTTCTTGGTAGCTCCGTCAGTTGGCTTGACTTTGTTATCTGCTGGTTTAACCAATTTAGGGCATTCTGGTTTAAAATGTCCCATTTCTCCACAGTTAAAGCAGATCCTTGTTTTCTTTATGCAGTCTTCTTCACGATGTCCTACAACTTTGCAAAAGTTGCAGGTTATATTACATTTTCCATAATGTTTCTTTTTACAATTCCTGCAGAACGGCGGAGTTGAAGATTGCCCTGTTCCTCTTTTCTTGAAACTGCTATTATTACCCGTACGAAATCCTTGGGTAATTTTCTGAGCCAGTTCCTTTTTCCTGTTTTCATCTCTTGTGCGTACCAGTTCGTCAGTTAGGGTGTTAGCTAATTCTACCGCATCGTCAACAGTACGAGGTCTCGCAGCTTTAACGATATTACGGATTTTTCCAATCAATCCCCAAATATAGCGAGAAATGAGTACCGGTTCTGGCGAAGCCAGTGTTGGTACCATTCTAGCATATTCAAAGAATGTCGAAGTATACCCGCGACAATCTACACCCATCATTCGATGATTTAGCAACTTATTTGCCATTTGATCTTTTTCATATTCGGGACAGAATTTTCTTTCTACAAGACTCTTAAATTCTTCCCAGTTCATGTCATAGGCCATATTTCTTCCTTTAGCTTGAAGTACTGTATTCCACCATTCTAGTGCCCCTTCTTTAAAAAGATTTGACGCATACATGACCTTGTCGTCCTTGGCACATTTACTTATTGTAATCACTGCCTCGGTTTTCTCTAACCAACGTAGTGCCGCAGTCGCTCCTTCATTGCCTCCAAATTCAGCGGGTTTACAAGCAAGAAATTCTTTGTAAGTGCAACCAGGCGTTGCAGCTTTCATTTTCTTAGGGAGCGGAGCCTGCCGAATTCATTATCATGATTAGTATGATTACCGCCTCCGTTTACGCTATTACTGAAGTTATCTTCAGAAATACGTTTACTAGGAATGATTTGTTGAGGTTCAACAGGTTTCTGGGCAGCAGCAAGGATTGCTGGAATAGCATTGGCTATTCCTTGAGCCACGATATTTTCTATATCTTGCCTAGTCATAAATTGATCCTCCGGGTGTTGCTCAGAATGGTTAACCTCGTTTACTGGTTCATTATTAGCGTTTCCATCTGATAATTAATATATATAATTTATTAGTATCGAATAAATAACAATCATACACAAAATAATCATATAAATTTCACAACACACATAAAGCCAAAATTATCGATTTCTCGATTCCCATTTTATATATATTATAATATGCATCAATACACACCATTATCTTACAAAGTTTTATTTGTAGTTATTTTACAAGATTATATTTTTCTATTTATTATATAACCATAGTTTCACAACCCCATTATCCCTCGTCAGTTGGTATTTTAATAACGATGCTCCCTCTCGTCGTATTTCCAGGAGATCTGTTCTCCTACTTCCCTGGTCCTATTTCCTGCATCCACCAGTTCCTCGCCAAAGTGGCGGAGTTCAGCTAAATTTTCATTGCTCATTGGTGGGTTTGGTATCTGTTCCGGGTCGAACTGAGGGAGAAAGGTATAAGGATTGTTGAGAAGGTTTTGGAACTGCCAATCATTAGTCCACCACTCGTCCATTCCTAGAGGTTGGGTGTGGATTATAGGTTCTGGGATTGCTGGTTCTAAGTTTATTGGAAGTTGATTTTCAACAGGATAAGAGTAAAAATTATTATTGACAGGCCTGACGATATCACAGCTCGCCATTGCGCGATCCAATTCATCCTGAAATGGTAACTCCTCAACTTGTCTAGTGCTCTCCCCGATTTCCATCTCCGTTTGCCTAGAACCTTCTCCAATCTCCATTTCTTTCTGCCTAGAACCTTCCCCGAATTCAATCCCCTTTCCTTTATCTAAGGGATTTTCTATTTTGGGAATCTTACTAGCTGCGGGTTTCCTCCTACGCACACGCCTCCATCCCACAAATCTTCTCCTTTTCTTAGGCTTGGGTTTCTCCGGAGGTGGAGCGTTGAATTCCATAGGTTCTTCTATATCGGGTATGTAACCAGTAAAATCTCGGGAAACCTCTATTTTCACCGGATAGAGATTGAGATTTTGAAGGGCTTCTGATAAGTCATTCATGCTGTTTATCATATATGCAAAATACACAAAATTGCTAAGTTAAAAATTTTTATAACAAAATTTCATAGATAATTTTTTTTAAATATTATTGCATACTGTTTGACTAATTTAATACAAAAGACAACATATCAGGGTTTACTGTAAACTTATTTATTTACTGGGTAAAGTTTCTGGCTTGTAGGTGATAAGGGTGCTAAAACTTGAGTCAAGTGTATTTAAAGATTTGCATTTACTGCTACAGTGGCTAGCATATAGAGATCTGCTCATTTTTCATCTAACTTGTCTTCCCATGGTGGTTTACTGGTTAATTCCTGGGTTTCCTGGTTAACTTTCCTTTCTCGGGATTTCTTTATTTTCTCCTGACTTTTCCTAATAATCAAACTTCTTTTATTAGGCGAAAGTGGTTCCTCATATTGTGCCTTACGGACAAATATTCCTTCATCAATATCTGTTAGGTATTTTGAGGAATTTGTTTGGGATGAACTTCCCTTTTCTTTTGATGACCTATCTAATTTAAGATAAATGTTTGAAAGCTTTTGCTTACCCATACTGTAACTAACAAATAGTTAATTAATAAAACACATAAGCACAAAATGAAAATCAAGAAAATTAAGTATTTTAAATACTTAATAGGCTTAAATCAGTGGCTCTGATACCACCTTTTTCTGTCACGGCCCTCGACCCGGTTTGACCCGGTTCAGGAGCCGCGGGACAGAAAATCTCGTGGTATTTATTTAATTAAGTTGACAGCGGAAGACTTTATCAGGATCTTTTTAAAACTGAAATTTCCCGATTATCCTATTTCACAATTCGGGATAAACCCCGGTAATTTTACAATTATATGATTTCACTGAGAAATCTTTATTTTACAAAACATGTTTCTTTATTTTTATATTGAGCCACTTCCTTAAGCTTGTAGTGTTTCGCGGCACTTTTCCTGGATCACAACAGAT
Organism: Helianthus tuberosus; assembly: GCA_030545235.1. NCBI lineage: Eukaryota > Viridiplantae > Streptophyta > Magnoliopsida > Asterales > Asteraceae > Helianthus > Helianthus tuberosus. The sequence goes on from JARYGA010057459.1 coordinate 24,839, forward strand.
CACCTGAAACATGTTTGAAAAAGTTTTGTCAGCGGGAAACACTGGTGAATCATTCCTGTTGCTAAAACGACGCGTTTGTTATAATTTATAGTATTAAGAGCGATTACAATGTTTCCATATATCAACCAACTACCCACAGTATTTGTCACTCGAACATCCATTGGTAACCTCATAGTCCAATGGTGTCTGTGACTATGGTCATATCATCCCTTGGCTAACTCGTTGTCCAATGGTGAAGTTTATCAAGTAATGTATACAAAACCCCACATACCGGCTGTAATTTGGTGATTACAAAGACTTAATCCCTGTAATTATAACTTT
>JARYGA010057460.1:0-42825 GCA_030545235.1 Helianthus tuberosus
AATCAGGAGAATCCGGATAATAACCTGGAAAACCAGAATGACGATAACCTGAATAATGATAATCCGAATAACAATAACAATGGAAACCAAGTGGATAACGGTGCTATTTAACACATAGTGGCACAAGGAATTATAGATGCAATGCCATTTATTATCCAAAATGTTAGGAACGCTGATAATAAAAGTAACCGTGATAGTAAACGACCAACTGAACCTGAACACAGCGTGAACAATGGACCTATACTTCAAGTGCCCATTCCCAAAAGAAGAAGAACCATGTCTTATGGTTGTTCTTATAAAGAATTCTGGTCTTGTAAACCAATAGAATTCTCGGGCAATGAAGGGGCCATTGCAGCTCTACGCTGGATAGAAAAGACCGAAGCAGTCTTAAAAATAAGCAAGTGCGCAGAAGAGGATAAGATAATGTTTGCTTCCAATCTGTTTAAGAGCTCAGCTTTAGAATGGTGGAATACTATCCTCCAATCTAGGGGAAGTGACAGGATTTACAATATGGAATGGGAAGAATTTAAGAACATGGTAGAAAGGAAATTCTGCCCTCCCAAAGAAAAAGAACATATATAGCAAATAAGTTCTTAAATCTTAGAATGACTGGAGTGGATTTAAACAAGAAAATCCCCAAATCATATCATGTGAATAAAGAAATCATCATCTCACAGTATTCATTTTTTTCGCTTATTTGGTACCTTGTTTATTGATATTTTATTAGGGTGATTTCGATTGTTATTTTAGATTCCACACATTCTAGTTCGTGCGGTAATTCTCGTGGAACGTTTCTTCGCAACCAGTGAGTATATTCGACTATTTTTCCCCGTTTGCGTTTAACTCTTTTTAGGGTGTATCTCGTGCTTGATTTCAAATTTATTATTTAAATTGATAACATGCTATTCGATGTGTTTCTATGTGTCACTTGTTGCTAAATTCTATTGATTCTCTATACGTGCATCTATGTGTTACTCGCTTTGTGTCACATGTTTCGCGTGGATCCACCTGGCTGATCGGTTCCCCACGGCCATGGGTCGAACTCGGTATCGCCATCATTGTTTCGTAGATTCGCCTTTCGGGGCTTAAATCTCTATGTGTCTATGGTTTCTAAAATTGTTATGTTTGTGTTGTTTATGAGATATGTGTTGAATTATTGTTATATTGAAAGACCTAGTTTCACATTTGATAATGCATGTTATAAAATAAGGTTTTATAAAATTAATAAAACAAAAAAAACGTTTTTAAATAAAACTGAATCTATTCGCCAACATGTTTGTTGACCCAAAATCCTTTTACGTGTGATACAGGTACACAAGGGTGGGCTGATTTTGAGTTGAAAGCTATGGGCAATCATCACGCCCCGTAGCATTCCGCTACGGGTCGAGGTGTGACGTATTTAGCTATATTTTTTATGGACAGTTATTTGACGTTCTAAACAATTCAAATTTTCTTTCGATAACACCACGTACAACGAAACTACAAACATAAAAATAAAAGTGCATTAAACCCTTATATAGAGTCGTAGAGATAGGTTTCAACTTTCAACCTCTATGGGGTAATGGATTGGACGAGTGAATGGAATGGACGAAAGAATGAAATGGATCATTACCATTTCATGGTCTTGTTTGGTTACCATATGGGAATGGAATGAATCGTTATGTTTTGTTGTTTGGTAGGAATGAAAAGAAGAAGGAATAAAATCTGCGATGGATGCGGTGGTCAATGGCGACGCTGGGCGGCGATGGCGATTGTGGTTGATGGCGGTGGCAGCGACGACGTCGGTGTTCGGTTCCGGAGGGTGACGGTGGTCAGTGGTGGCGCTTGTGTTTGGTGGCGATGAGTGGCTGTGACGGTGGGTGGTGGTGAAGGGTGGCAGTGGTGGTCGGTGATGTTTGGTGGCGGTGGCCCAAGGGTGACGACGGTGGCGGGTGGCGGCGATGGCCGGTGATGTTCCATGGTCGGTGGTGGTTGCATCGGTGTTCGGTGGCGGAGGGTGGCGGTGACAGCGGGTGGTAGTGGCGGTGGGTGGCAAAGGTCGTTGGTGGCGGTTAGCGATGATGGGTGGCGGTGGCATGGTCGGCGGCCGCGGTGGCACTGGTGGTCGACGACGTAGGACAACGGCGGTGGGTGGCTAGTGGTTGGAGGTGTTAGTGATGAAGGTGAGAGAGGGAATAGAATGAAAAAAAAAGTGTGGATGAAATGAACTTGTGGGAATGAAATGCCCTGTATAATTAGTGCTTCCATTACTTTAACGGTTAACCAACAAACACTTGTTTTTATTTTCTGGTAATAGTCCATTTAATTCTGTCTCTTATTTTAGCATAACAAACACTACTTTAGTTTTTACATCAAATCTTGAAATTTAAAAACTAGCAAAATAAATATGAAGTTAAATAATTAAAAGAAACATATCAGTTGATAAAACCCATTACATTTATATAAATAAAATTTGGCTCTCACTCTATCTATTTCTATATATATATATATATAGAAAAAGATAAAGGCGAGGGATCTGTGATATTAACTCTCAATTTGGCCCTCACTTTATCTCTCTCTCTATATGTATAGAAAAAGATAGAGGAGAGAGAGGTAAAACTTCCATATATGTATATAGAAGTTTTGACGTTCCAAAAAAGTTTATATATACCAATGGGGTGGTGGTCCATTAGCAAAGACAAAACTTTTAAAAAGCACCTAGGTTGGGAAGGGGGAGGTCTTGGGTTCAAGTCCCATAGACAACAAGGGATTAAAGAAATTAGCCGTTTAAAAAAAGAGTTTATATAAATAAAAATCTATCTACTTATATATAAGAGGAGAAGTAAGGCTGATGTAAGTTTGTATACGTGTCAACTATCCAGCTATGCCACGTAGGTTCTGCTGATGTCATAAATAACAACTTAAAATAAAATGTTAATATATTCAAAATACATAATTCAAATCATTATTTCAAAATTTGGCTCCACTTTCAAAATTTCAATTTCAAAATTCAAACAATATATTCCCCACTTAGATTCAAATTTAGCTCCATATGTCACTTTTGAAATTGAAATTCAAACCTAAATCTCTGCTCTCTCTCCCTTAACTGCCTCATTCATCTCCTCTTTCACTATCCCTTTCTACTTCTTCTCTAATTTGGTCTCTCTCTCTTTTTCTCTCTTTCTTCTTTGTAACACCAGCAACCAAAAAACTGATGCGGAAATGGCGGTGGTAGGACAGCGTAAATCACAGGATCGGAAGATTTGGAATCGCTTCGAGGTAACGGCGAAGGACAGCGTAAATCACAGGATCGGATTTACGATTATGATGTTTACAACGATCTCGGAGCTCCAGATCTGAGCATAAGTTTAGCACGGCCGGTGCTCGGCGGCGAGCAACATCCGTACCCTAGGTTTAAAATAGATTTGGATAAATCTTTTGCAATCAGCCAATCAATACAAGGTATTGTTCTTGCTTGAAATCCTCATATGTTTGATTTTACGATTAGGGTTTTCAAATATTGGATTGAGCCGTGATGTTGTGGTCGATTGATTAATTCTAGGTTTTACAGAAATTATTGCTCCTGGATCTGTTTTATTTGTTTTTAGGGGAGTGAAATTAGGATAATTAGTCAACAATAAGATTCAATGATTTGAGTTTTAACTTTAGGTTTTACAGAAATTAGAGCTCTTGACTCAGTTTGCATTCAATTGTGCTTAGAAACGTGAAATTATGACCAGTTAAGTTAACAGAAGGTATATTTTTAAAAGAAGTTGTAAAATGGTGTTGATAGATACTAGAAAGATTCATGATTTTATGGTTTATGTTTGGTTTGCAGGTAGAATTTTTTGGGGATTAAAGGTCCTCCGAATGGGGATTTTCACCTCAAGAATATCAAGAATGAAGGAGCTCTTTGTGGTTCCGGCAACCGAGACAAGACCAAAAGCGACACGAGACTTCGGGCAACCATACTGTAAATAAATTGAGGTAACCCTTTTTGTTTGTGGAATATAAAGTTAGCATCTGAGATTACACACAACTTGTTTGATATATGAAGTTTAATGGATTAGAAGCCCTACTAATTATGTAATCTCTTGCTCTTCAATTTTAGATGCACATTTGAATGTGGTTTATTTAGTCAATTAGTTGCTATTATTTTACATATTATGTTTTTTGGAAGGTCATGAATCATGACGGGAGTAGCAGAACATGGTATTCATTCCTTCTAATGACCTCCTTTTTCTTTAAGGTATATATCTGATCACATATCATGTTACATTTTTTTTTCTTTTCAAAATGGTAGTTTTTGGTGATATATGCTGAAAATAATGTGATATATGCTTCTTCTCTCTCATCCAATTTAGAAAAATTTGGGGCCACTTGCCACTAAAACGGTTGGCGATTGCGAGAAGTAGGCACGCCATTCAACCACAATTTGGTAATTCGTTCGCTTGGCTTGCCATTCTCTCCGTTTTAAGTTACAGTTTTCATCCATGCTTCAGTTGAAGATAATTAACCTTCTGTAATGGCTTCTTTGACACAATATATATCCACAAAGTAATACGTGACATGGCGATTGTAGTGAAAGTTGATTATGGTTAGAAAAGAAAATCCTTATTTTTGAATTTGCAGTGAATATCTTATAGTTATTGATGTGTGATTTTTATAAGGTTTTTCTTTTTGTCAGTGGGGACGATGGCTAAAACCTATTTTGCGACACTTGCAGGTTAGTTCCCTCTCATATTTATGTCATGATTTATATAATATTTATTTTACCAACAATTGTATAATGTTTTTCTGCACCAATCGCCTCCGGTAAATGACATCTATCCATACAATGCAGTGAATAGTTACTTTTTTATATTTCATCAGGTGAGGCGCAACCTCGCCCAATCCAAAAAAAAACTTACGAGAGTCTCTGATTCAGGTCACTGCATCCCCTCATCTTATGTCAATTAGTTTTGCAAGTAACACTCACATGATGATATCTGGTACAAAGTGAAGAGAAAACGAAAGATGTCATGGAGGGTGAAGTAGAGCTGATATATGCTTCTTCTCTCTCATCCAATTTAGAAGCTTTCACTGGTAACCAATATTGATCTAAAATGAGTTGTTTCTTTTAGAGTTTGATCGGTATGCATCATAGGTATCTAAATAAAAATCTTTTGATCGATAATGTTGTTGTCAAATTGTTTGTGAAAGTTAAGTTATTTAGTTGATTTCCATTTGAGTTTTCTGTGATGTCTTTGGATCTTCCTGGCATTCCATTCAATAAAGCAAAAAGGTAGAACCCATGTATGTCTCCGAGAAAACAAGTCAGAAAAGAAGTTATAATTATCAATACATGCTACCACCAAACGTAATTTATCCCTACTAATTACTATTTCAGTATGTTCATCGTGTTCTTTTAATTTAGGTGTCCATGGCGTTTTTGATATTATATCTTGGAAGTGAAGGGGGTAATCATCCTCTCTATTTTCAAGGTTCCTTTTAATATTAATTTAAGGATTTCTTATGCAGGGAGATAACAAAATTTTGGATAAAGTGAAGCGACAGAAAGTTCCAGAGGTTGTAAAGTTAACTTAGAAGTTGTTTTACCTGATGGGGTCGCTATTAATGATGTGCGGGATTATGAGTGAAAAGGTGAAGAACGAATAGCATGTGCTATACCTCTCATCACTGGTAGTTTTAGGCCTTCATAAAAGATAGTCATGTTAATTAAACTTGCAAGCATGTTTAATGGTTGATTAAAATGTTTAATTTGAATGAATTTACAGCATCAAAGTGGAAGAGACCAAGGCAAGCATGTTTAATGAGTGAAGCACTCCGGTTCCTTCTATCATAAAGACCGAGATTGATCACCATCAGTATCACCGAGATATTTGAAGCTTTGATTTGAATGTGCTTGAAATTTGTTAATCGCTCATTCGGGTGGTGGGTGACTTCGTCATTCAAGCTCCTTCATTTGAGTCCCCATCTTTCCTTCAAAGAAGATGAAGCCGAATGACCTACCTCCGTCTCTCTTTTCTTTCCACTTTGGTTTCAGCCGGCTTCAGGAAGGTTTGAAATTTCTTTTTTACTTGGGGCTGGTTGATTTCAGTTTAAGTTGACCAGTAAAAGGATTAGTCAACTTTAGATAGTGTATAACTTATCTATGTGTGTAACTATTGTGGCGTATGTGGTCGAAAATTTTCCTTCAAAAATATTCAGATACAATTTAAAGAAAAAAAATTGACTGTTATAGAAGAAAAGTATAATTTTTTGATGTTATTTCTACATAGGAGGCTAGGAGTTCACTTAATGTTGTTCATATACATATTGGGAGTAAATTATATTGAATTCATCGTAGTTTGGCTAATTCTGGGTGTTTACGAAGTTTGGGCAATTCTGGGTCGAACCGCTAACTACGGCTTTGGTAAACAATAAATCAAACCTGCTGGGTTGGGGTGGTTGGCTGGTTGACAGTTTGGTTTTAACCATTTTTTGGTTAATATGTATTACATTTTTTTAAACTAATAAAGATGTTTCATGTTCCAAACTTCAAAAATGCTAATTAGTCGGTTTGGTTTACGCAGGCGGTTGCAAGTTTCAAACCACCAAAACAAAACATGAATGTCAATATCATGAAGATTGATCGAAATAAAACATGCCCTTTTTGGTGCAACTCTGATGAAAAGATGCATGAATGTCAATATCATGAAGATAGATCGAGTTCCAGAGTTGTCGGAAGAAATGACAGTTTGAATATCAACTATGTTGAACAAGAATTTGAGGACTCATCAGTACAATTCATGTAATCTTCCTGAGGTAATTTGAAAGTACTATGTTGTGCAAATATAATCTACTATGTGGGCCCAGGATGGGTTATGGGTCAAAACACTATGGGTCAAAATGGGTTATCTTTAGTACTGGTTGAGATGAGCCATATACACCTTTCCGTCGATTTTTAAAACTAATTTATTAATAGTTAATGTGCCAGCTATGATTAATAAAATATCAAGTTGTTTTTGTAATTTTTTTGATTTGATGTTTTGAGAAAAAAAAATATGACTTGAATCAACCCACTTATAAGTAAATGGGTCGAAACTTCCACCTCTAATGAATTATCAAGGGTGCAATTCTCCTTAGTTCTATATCCAAGATGGTGATATAAGAATACAATCTCATTATGTAAAAAAAGAATGTAAATGTGGTGTGTTTTTTAGTTTTTTACTAATAGCTATGACATGTGGCAGGTTTTTGTATGAAAGATGCAACTATCCGACTAATTAAGGTATAAAAAATGTAGATGAATCAGTTTATAAGAAATGTGGTTGATTTGGGATAATTCCCATTCCTTGATATTTGTTTGGTTGGAAATGCCATCACTAAAAAAGTTTTTCTTTATCTATATCGATACCTAGACGATAGTGGAGGAAGCAGAGGAAAACATGGATGGTGGTTTTATGACACCGTAGGAAGGAAGGGTGAAAGATTCAAGATTCGCTATCTATCATCACCGTTATCACTAAACTACTGCACCAACACATATCACTGCTCATTAAGGTTAACTTTTAATTAATTTAGTTATGCTTTACCACTTTGTCGGCACCGTGTTTTCTACATTGTTTGATAAAATGTTTTTAGTTTTTTCAGTCATTTGCAACCCACATTGTTTTGTATCTTAATTTTGGTTCCATTTCTTATCTACCAGTAAGAACATAATTTACTCACTTTATTAGAAAATGAAAAAAAAAAGATGGTGGGAATTTGATGAACTGTTAGGTTTTAAGTGTAAATTGCTACTATATTTGTAAAGGCCTTAAGTTTTTAGGTCGCTTTAGGCCTCCGAAAAGGTTGAGCCGGCCCTGGAAGAGAGTTGGAAGAAAGAAAACATTATTTTATTTGACATTGTAATTATGGTTCGATCCGTTTATCCTTTGATTTTCCTTGAGTAAATGATGTTGTCTTTTTGCATTTTAAATTTTGTTTTTTTCCAAATTAATACAACTTAATTAATGTATTTCATATGTTAATTGTTCCTGAACCATACTAATTTTTTTATTTGTAGTTTTAAATTTATGGAATGAATAGTGTGTTTAATTTCTGAATAATATGGTAATGAAGGGTAATTTTTCATCAATCAACAATGTTGTTGACTGAACCGAATCTGTAGTTTGTTTAGTTGATTATAGTTGTGGGGAACCAATTTCGGTGACGCGCTATTACCGACTTTGGCCTTTTGCAAAATCATTCTGGCATTCAGTAGATCATCAGTATTTCCACCACAGTGCTGGCAATCAAGGTGATTTTCTTATTTAAATAAGCAAATATTGCATATAGGTTTCTGTATACGATATGGACTGAAGTTTTGTAGAACTCATGGTTTTCTAAACACCTATTTTATATTTTATATTGTATAGGTTAGTGTATAAGATATGGATTGAAGTTTTGGTTGACACTAAATCAGATATTATTTGTTTGAATATGAGTGCCTAATCACATCATAGAGATAAATAAGCACTTGAAACTTAAGAAGCGTGAAAGGAATATTATTTAACTGCTTTATGTTTGATATTATTATTATTTTTAGAATAATTTTCTAATTTTCTGACTTTATAAATCATCGTCTATATATTTCAGGTTCAAGGTTCATGTGAGGGTTCAAGATGAAACCGGTAGTGTGTCTAAACTTAATCAGTCGACAAGTTTAATGTATTCTTAAGTATAATGCGAATGTGAATTCATTAAATAATTTCACATCATATTTTATATATAAACGTAGGCTTACATTCAATGTTTACGATGTACCCGCGTCCATCGGACGGGTGTCCACCTAGTACCATATAATAAAAGAAACCATTTTGGGGACACTTGTCATCATATTAGGGCATCTCTTATAGATAATTATTATTTTAATTTAATCTTTTCTAATTAATTATAAATAACCATCCTATTAAATATTATTTAGTTTAATATCTTATGGATAATTATTATTTAGTTTAATCTTCTTCTCATTTATAATATTATTTAGAGAAAATTACAATTTTGGCCCCTGTGGTTATATCACTTTTACCCTTTTAGCCCAAAAAAGAATTTTTTAACATCTCAGCCCCCAACGTCGTCTTCTTTTCTAACCCTTTTGGCCCCTAACACTAACCTCATCCATTAAATGTTAGGGGCCAAAAGGGTTAAAAAAAGACGTTGTGGCTAAAAAGGTTAGAAAAAAAGACGTTGGGGGCTCAGATGTTAAAAAATTCTTTTTTGGGCTGAAAGGGTAAAAGTGATATAACCACAGGGGCCAAAATCGTAATTTTATTATTTGATGTATAAAATTAGATTTATTCAATTCGTATAATACACGAGGTTTTTTAAGGATATATATATTTTTTTATTATTTAGTACAGAAAATTACACTTATTCAAACCGTGTAATACGCATATTTTTAAAGATGTAATTTTTTATTATTTAATATATAAAATTACATTTATTTAACCTGTGTAATAAATGAGGTTTTTTTAAAGATGTATTATTTTATTATTTGGTAAACAATATTAAATTTATTTAACTCGTGTAATACACGTGGTTTTAAGGATATAACTTTTTTATTTGGTATATAAAATTAAATTTATTCAACTTGTATAATATTGTTCTTATAGATATAACTTTTTATTATTTATTATATAAAATTATATTTATTCAACTCGTACAATAAAAGAAGGTTTTTAAAGATATATTATTTTATTATTTAGTATATAAAATTTATTTATTCAAATCGTGTAATATACGAAGTTATAACCTAGTTAAAAATAAAAGAGTGGAAGAGAATATTTATTTTTAAAAGAATGGAAGAGAATATATTGGAAAAGTAACGTGGATTCCTCGAGTTAATTACGGTTTGACTTTAATCCCGCCTCCTAGTCCAGTTTGGTATTTCCACTTGGGTTAAGTTGGGCCGGCTTCCTCCTTGAAGGTCGCCGGTTCGACTCCCGGTTGCGGCATACGGGGGGTGGGAGTCCCAATGATGGATAGTATCCTACTGAGGCATGGTGCGGTCCTGAGGGCAACCCGGTTTTACCCAGCTGTTACCCCAGCGAGTCTCTCGTGTGGGGGCAGTATGGTTTCTGGGCGGAAGTCAGCTTGCGCAACGGCCGGGGCCCGATCGAACATCGCGTCCGGAAGTGCGAGGCTGACGGGGGAATGTCTTTGACATGACCCCGGAGACCAATTCGGTCTTGTACAATGAAAGTCTCCTTAAAAAAAATTACGGTTTGACTTTGACAACACATTATTTTTCATGATATATTACCTTAATTAATTCACCCGATCAAAAATCTTCCAAGATTTTACTCCTTTTTAGTAACATCTTCATTCTACAAGATTTTGCCATAAGAAAAAAAAAATTAATGGCTTCTTCTTTCTTCAAGATTTTACTCGACCCATTAGCCGATCACATGGTATTTCTTCATCTTTTTCACAAACTCAATATTTCTATATCTTTTTTATTTTCTTTTTGTAACTTTTATCCACAATATCCTTAAACTTTGGCAGTCATTGCCACCTGATTTTGCATGCATGCATGTGGAGAACAAAAACACAAATAACCCAATAATTCAATCTGCAAATGGAGGGTATTCGTGGCGGTTAAAGATCGAACAAATTGGTGATGATTATTGTTTTGTTAATGGATGGAACAATATGGTTAAAGATATCCAGTTGGGTTTTGGGGATTTTCTTTTATTTAAGCTTGTTGATCAGTCTACCTTTAGAATGTCAATATATAGTCCAGATGGGTGTGAAAAGATTTTGCAACCAAAAAGTGACCAAAATTATGATGAAAAGATTGAGGAGAAAAGTGATGATGATGATGATCCTTTTTTTGTGGTGATTGTCACTTCGAGCTATGCAAGTTTCTTGGTAATTGTTAACAATTTCGTTAAGTTTTATAAAAATTATAACTTTTTTTTTTATAATGGTGGCGCAGTTTGTTGCTCGTCTACCTGCTATCCTTATGTAATTTGATTGGAATGGAACAATGCTTTCATGGTCAACCCGAACGGTTTTTAATATGGGTCAACATGACATGTTTTTTAAAGGGGTCTCGTCTGTCCACCCAAATCTGTTTTTTATTTCGTGTCGACTTTGGGTCTTGTTAAGAATCGCCACCCTTGATACTAATAAGTTCATTTAGTTAAAAAAAAACTTGGTTTCACTAGCTTAGCATCCGTGCATGTTGGTATGTTAACCAGCATGGGCGGAGGTTAATGGTGGCTCGGCGGTGCCCGGCCCCCACCGATTTTTTGCTCGTAGTGTTAATTTTACCGAAAATTATTTTTTTAGTGTAAAATATTGGATTTTTAAGAGTTCAGCCCCACTAATTTGAGTTTTGAAAGTCTGGCCCGCAGAATTTTTGTTTTAGCTCCGCCACTCTTAACAAGTTCATTTAGTTTTGTGCATGTTGGTATGTTATTGTTAACAAGTCCATTTAGTGTTATAAAAAAATATAAAATATGAACGCTTTTTTACAGTTGGTTTTACTAGCTTAAACATTCCTGCATTGTTGGTATGTTAACAAGTCCATTTGGTTTTATAAAAATAGAACTTTTTTACACTTAATTTTACTAATTAAACTGTATTGTAGGTTTGTTAACAACATCATTTAGTTCTATAATTTTTTTTTACACTTGGTTTTACTAATTTGACATTTGGGCATGTTGGTACTATTAGCGGTTTCCTGGGGGATTTGCGGAGTTGATGGGAATAGATGCGGAAGGACCCATGAAGGTAAAGAATCTTGACGGAAAAGAATGGGTTACGGGTTTGAAGTTGGACAAATCATATAGAAGTACGACAAGGTACTTTTTGTCGCCTGGGTGGCCTCGTTTCGCACTAGAAAATAAGTTAGAAGAAGGAGATGAATGCGTGTTTAAGTTCATTAGAAGTGAAGGTAAGTTGTTACTAGCAAAAGTCACCAAGAAAAAATCCGGGGAAATTCCGGTGGCGGAGGCGATTCGAAAAAATGGTGGTGATGTGGACGTGGATCATGATGAAGAGTGTGTAGAGGCGACGAAGAAACCATTTGAAATGCCACATAAGCGACGATGTGGACCGCCACCTCAGCAAAAATCAAGGGTTTTGTTTTTTTGAAACTTATAAAGGTTTATTAATTTTGAAGTTTGTGTATTTCTAACATCTATTATGCAACCCAATAGCAAACGTGCTAAATAGAAAGTAAAAAAATAGACTTTGGTTATTATTGCCCAATAGCAAACATCATGCGACATAAAAAAATTAGGTTTAAGTTTTTTTTTTTAAATTAAAGTTTATTAAACCGCCTCCGACCCAAACGGGCAAAAGGCCAAACAAACATCAACACCCCCGACCCAAACGGGCAAAGGGTAAAAAATTACAACATATACAATGGGTATTTACACCATTCCGTCCACCTGATATAATTACAAGGATATCTACTTTTAAACCAAGCAAAACCTCTCGACTTTATCTCCCCAATGATATCATGCGGACTACAAACTTTCTGATTAAAAACTACCTCGTTCCTTTCTTTCCATATGCACCAGCAAGCGGTAATTGTCAACCCGTAAATAACCTTTTCCGCCTTCTTACCGATCTTGATAACTTTGTGAATGTCTAAAATATCTTTGAACTCAAAAAAGAATAGCGGCGGGACGTTGCACCAGAAGCTAAATGCCGACCACACCCTGAAAGCCACCGAGCAAGTAGTGAACAAATGCTCCGCCGATTCCTCGGAATCACCGCATAACGGACACATGATCGATGTAATATCCACATTCCTTTTTCTTATATTGATTCTTGTAGGGAGCCTATCCATATTGCATTTCCAAGCCATAATATTACACTTGATGGACACCCATTTACACCAATCAAAATTAGGAATGTGACTATTTCCGCTATCAACAATCAAAGTCTTTTTGACCGACTTCACCGAGAAACCCTTCTGTCTATCCATAATCCAGAGCCAAGCATCCTTATCGTTGGAGAGTATCACGGAGCTGAGAGTCTCGATACATTCCTTCCATTCCTTTATCTCCTCCTCTGACCCAGGCTGTCTAGACCACTGCCAAGTTAATATACTATTTCCTTGACCCGCAAGTATGCAAATAATTAGGCCGGAGGGTGTGGGGGCGCCACCCCCGCCAGCTCAGCATGTATAGCAGCCCGGGACGCTATCCCACCACACCCTCGAAATTAACGAGGGGCGCCATAGATGCTCCGCCAAGATGATAACGAGCAACCAACGCGTGGACCGAGGGACTTTAAAGCTTTTGACCATTTGAAACGGTCATAATTAAAAAAAAATTAATTTCCTTTTTTTATAAATTAACATTATAAATACCCCACATTCCTTTCACTTTTTTATCTCATTCCTTTCACTTTCTCATTACTTTTTATACCATTCTCTACCTTTTTTTTAAACATTCTCAACAATGTTTCCCAACAACCCATGGGACCCGAACAATCCGTTTTGGCAAACTTTGCAAAACAACGAGCAAGAGGACCGGTATCACCGAGACCCGCGTACGGGTGAGCTTGGATATTATCCAATTCCACCAAGCACCCCAATTTCTCTTCATCTCACCACTCAACCGATGCCCGGTTTTTATGTAAGGCACAACTTCGGGCAAAATATATGTAGTTTTTTTTTTCTACTATATTGTGTTTTTTTTTAGTATGTTGTCTTTTTTTTTTCTAGTACCTTGCGTTTTTTTAATGACTTTGTAGTGTTTTTATTTTTTTTAATGAAATTATGTTTTTTTTATTTTCTAGTTATTAAAATTGTCATTTAATTTAAAAAAAATAAATATTTATTTAAATAAATAATTAGGTAATCGTGATGGGGGCTCCATCCACACCCTACAAATTAAAGGGTGACATGATAAAGCCCCCAGGCTGACATGGCGCTGACGTGAATCCTACGTGGCCTGATAAAGCCCCTAGGGGACTCCAACCACAACCTCTAGCCTTAATTGCGTATTGGAGAAGCGTGTTTTATCATTTTTTAGGACGGAAACTTCAATTAAAAAGATACCAAAATAGGGAACATTACATGATAAGCAAAAGATTTTGAAGCCACACTACCCAATTAATGTTACATTTCCTATTCTTATTAACATACCACAAAAACGAATAGGAAATTATCGAATAAAAATAAGCCACTTCGATCTATCATTTTGTGCAAAAATAACTTCATTCTGACTCTTCCAAAGCGTCCACCAAGTTGTAAAAATCACTCGTCGAATGAGTTTGCGTCTCTTGTTCTCGATCCGCAAAGAATCCAACCATAGCATAATTCCCGTTGGACGATAAACCAAAGGTAAAGAAACAGCAAGCCATTTACAAATAGCCTTCCATGTTCTAACCATCACATCACATCCTCCAATAATATGGTCAACTGACTCCTCTACCATGGAACAAGCTGGCCATAAAGAACAAGGGACATCTACCCTGGTACGGGTATGGGCGAGTATGCTTTTTTCGGATATTGGTAATATATTGGTCGGGTTCGGGTATTGGTCTGAAAGACCATACTCGGTGTAACCGGTTCTGGGTACCACATACCCGGGTATCAAAATACCCTATTTCGGGTATTAAAAAGGCTCGGTTTTCGGGTATTTTTAGGGTACAGATTGGGTTATTTGTTCAAGGGTTGCACGTTTTTTTTTGTTCTGAGTCTATTTTTTTTGCATAAATACTTCTAAATCAATATGGTAAATATAAATAAATAATGTATATTATTAGAAAATAAATATATTACAAATATAAAAGATTCAAAAAACATAAAAACATAGATTTATATATCGGGTATTGAAAATACCCTATTCGGGCATGGAAAAAACCCGATTTCAGGTACGGACCCGGAACCGGTTGTCGGGTATGGTTGGGTCCGGTTTTGGGTACGGGTTTTATTATAGAAATGCATACTCTATGCTTACCCTATGGGTATGGTCGGGTTTGGGTTCGGTTACCCAATACACAGATATAAAAAACCGGGTTCCGGGTTTTTTTATTGGGATTGTTTTCTTTTTGGGCACCACTAGCCAAAGCTAATCCTCTCTTTTTATCTTTCTTGGGCTTTAATTTGGCTGGCCTAGTAAATATTAATATGTAGATGCAACTTAAATTTAAGTTTCGGTCCAAAAAAATTTGAAGCTCAAGGAGACGGTCTAACTTAATATTAACAGGGCCGGCCCTAGTTAATAAGTAAATTGTTCCATATCTTACAAGTGACCAAGGTGATCATGCATGTATATATAGGATATTCATGCAAATGCAAAGTGTATATTAATTCAACTTGATGAATTTTATCTTCGATTGGAACCGAAGAGTACAAATCGATGTTATAATATACAATGGACATATAGTAACTAAATATGGATTGTTTTGACACCATGACATGTATATATCTAATCATGTATACGAGTGGTATACATGAACAAGGAATGTCAGATGTTGTCTTGTTGCTGGTGGTATACGACCCGTATACGCTTATACGGTTCATATATTGTTATGTAACTCGTAAATATCTATACGATCCATATATGTTTTTTATTTTCTGATTTTCGTTGAAGAAATGAGTTTTTTGGAAAGTATATATACGAGTCGTATACTATTATACATCTTGAAGATTTACTTTAACTTTTTTTTAATGTTGTTTTTAATAATTGTTATAAATTTAAAGTAAACGTATCTGTTAGTTGAATTTAGGTCCAAAACTATTAAAAATATAACTTTTATATATATATATGAGTTTTTGCAATAGACGTTTGATAATCAAGATATGAGTGTCTTAATAATTTGATATATTTAATACCTAATATAACAAGCCGATTTATGGCAATACACGTTGAATAATCAAGATTATTGTTGTAAAACATGACCTAGGCAGCCGAGTACTCGGCGCCTACTTGCTACTCGGGAGGGAACCAAGCCAAATTTCTTCGAGTCGGCCAAAGAAACTTTGAGTCGGTTCTTCAATCTCAGTCAAGTGGTTACAGGGGCGAGTTTGACCAAAAAAGAAATAAATCGAGATCGGATTATATTCTCACTCCCGTCAACTTATATTTGCTTAATTGACTTGTATTTATGGTTGTTGGACATTAGTAATACTGGTTATCCAAGGATATGATTCATGATACTTCAATTTAGTGCTATAAATAAACTGAGCGTTCATCGAACAATTTCTGAATTGTTTGATTGGAGGTTTGTTTATGTTCGTTCCTTTAATAAATGAATGAACACGAATACGAAATTTCGTTTGTTAAGTTAAACGAGCGAACATGAACAGAGGTTGTGTTCTTTCTTTTGTTAAGTTATATGTTGTATTATTGTTTTTAAAAAAATTGAGACCCTAGTTATACTATATACCTCCATCAACATCCCTCATTTGACCGTTTAAATTTCAGTTTGTATTAAAGCTTAACAAACTTCTCAAATTTATATTAATCATGTTTCTCGTAATTATGTAACTGTGTTCGGATAATTATGTTAAGTGCTTATTTAAATTTTTATGGATTCTTCGTAATTTTTGTGAAGAAAAATACAGATTTTATTCTAAAATGAATATATGTTCGAGCATATTTCTTTGTGTTAATAAATGTTGTTTGTGTTTATTTATGTTCAACATGTGTTTGAGTTCATTTGTGTTTAGTACGTGTTCGTGAACAGTTCACGAACACCTTTATTTCCTTAATAAACAAACACGAACATGAAATCTTGTTCAGTAAGCGTTCATGAACAGTTCATGAAGATGCCGATTTCTTAATGAACGAACACGGACAAGTCCTTTTTCGTGTTTGTTCGGTTCGTTTACAGCTGAAAAAACACAAATACTTTGCCATTCTCGTTGAAGTACTAAAATTCGATATTAGTAAACAAATATTAATTTCAACATGTATCATATTGATTTATTTTAATATTTACGTATTTTGTTATAAATATTAGTAAACTTATGATATTTGACATACATATAATCTTTCAAAAATGAATTTTCTTTACATTTTCCGTCTAGGTAGAGTGCTCGCAACTACCAGTCGACCGATCTACGAGCGCCTAGCGACTTTTGCAACCTTAATCAAGATACTTGTTTCTTAATAATTTGATATCTTTAATATTTAATATAATAAGCCGAATTATTAACGATACATACAATCAAGATACGGGTAAACACCCAAACGAGTAAGTTAAACATTTACATTAATATTCAAACAATCAAGGTATGAGTGAACATTCAACAACAAATGAAAATATAAACATTTGCATTAATATTTACAAAGTAATACATCAAAATTGTATTAAAAAAAAAAAAAACTCACCATTAGTATATTAGTATTATATATGCTGGTAAATCTGGAGGTGAGTGGTGACTGGTGGGTGTCAAAATCTAATTTTAATGTTGTAATCTTGTAGATATGCAACCCCATATTTTATTGGTTTATTTGAGGAGTTCGGCCGAAGTGATGGATGGAGACCATGATATGGTATTATTATATATATCAAAACACAACATGGGTTTGCGCCAGGGACTTTTTGGCTTTTTCACATTGACCACCAACTTTTCCATTTTTCCTGTTGCCACTCTTGAAGACCTACAATTGGCATCAATATCATCAGGAACTTTGAAAACCCTAAACGATATTCACGCACACAACAAGCAGACCCCCTCTCTCTCTTTCTCGTGTCTAGACCGGCAACCGGAGATCGGAGCTCCGGCGCCATGTTTTTCCCCGGCGAATCACTCACCCATACACCCACACCCTTTTCTCACTCTCTCACGCCGCTCCGACGACCGGATATCGAGGTTCCGGCCAGCTCCGCCATCATTTTCGACAACCACAACCACTCTCCGACACCCTCCTTGCTTCTCTCATGATGACGGCTGAAGATGATGTTTCGCTATGAACATGATCGAACATGATGATGTTGACGCTGGGGGCCACACAGAGGTTATTCTTCCTCTTACTTAATTTGTTTTACTTTTCCACTTTGTAGTTTGCTATTGACGATAACATTACATGAGTATGTAGAAAATTGAATGAGTAATGCTGAATTTGAATTCTGAGGTGTTTAATTAGCAGCTGATCTGTAACATATGTTTAGGGGCTGTTTGGCTAAGCTTATTTTAGTGACTTATTTACTTATTTACTTTTTGAAAAGTTAAAAGGTGTTTGGGTTAGTTTATTATGTGAGAGGAATAAGTAAATAAGTCATTCTATTATGACTTATTTGCTTTTCAAATAAGCAAATAAGTTATAAGTAGCCCAAAATAAGCTTAGCCAAACAGCCACTTATTAACTTCGTATTTGAGTTTTTTTAGGTTTAGGTTTGAATTATATCACTAATTAGGGTTTTAGGATGAGTGTGGTGTAATATTTGAATTTATTCATATTTTTATGTAGATTAATGAAAGTGAAATTAGAGGATTGATTGAATGTATTCTAGGGTTTTGATGTTTGTTAGTTTTTAATGATCGATTAAAGAACCCGAACCGCAACCCGCATAAAGAACCCAAACTCGAGCAGGGGCCGGATCCGAATGGAGAAGGGGATGGAGAAGCATAAAATGGATAGGGCTGCATGAAGAGCCGCATGGATTGAGACATAGAGTTTGCGATAGATGTTTGAAGCTTGAAAGAGAGAAATGAAAATTTGAATTTTTTAATTAGCTTCTATTTAAATTAGTGTTTATCTTCTATTTCTTTAGTTAATCTAGGTAGTGGGTTGATTTAGTCGTATGCCAAATGTATTCCTTTAAGATAACGTGAAGATTGGTGAACTTGATGATTGTTGTTATATTGGTGTTTTTAGGGGCAGCTGGCGAAGTGGTTAGAGAGTCGTGAAGTGGGAAAAAGACATTTTACATAGGGTTTTGCTAAAAGTAGTAAGGTTGTGGATATTCGTCATCTGGTATTAATTGTTGTCTTCTGGTTGTGCAGCTTATTTATACAAATTACGGGTGCCATCACAATTTCACATGTTCCGTCTAGCGTAAGATTTTGTTTCCCCTTTTATAAGTTTTTTTAATCTAGGTAGTGGGTATAATTTGGCATAAAATGATTCAATTAAACAAAACATGTAAAATTAGACCATCCAAAATCTCAGTTCCTACAAATTATCAGCTAAATCAATAAGATGTATTCAAAAATAATAAAATCAACAAGCAAATAGGTGATCAGTGGTCATTATACCTTGCTCTTGGTAACTGAATCATTAACATTGATGGCAGGGAACAGCAAGGTACCATTAGCCTGCATCTGGTACAACCTCTTAACACCAGTGGTAGTCTCCTCAGACACACCAACCAACCTATCCTTCATCTTATGGTACTTCTTGGGGTCACTCTGCAACCCGTCAAGCTGGCGAAGTGGTTAGAGAGTCGTGAAGTGGGAAAAAGACATTTCAGATAGAACAACTTGCTTCTATTTTGTGTGAAACTATGTTGTTTCTAATTCGTAAGTTAAACAATTTGTAAGCCCCCAGCCGCAACGCGGCGGGGGTTAATCCTAGTTGAACATCATAATAAATTATTCTTTGTACTTTGTCCATGATATGATATTTAACATTTATATTGTACTTTGAAAAGCATAGTGAATAAAGTGAAGAGTGAAGACGCAATCTCTATCATGACCATGGGAGATCATATGTGAGTTTTGCCAACTAAATGTCCATGGATTTATAGCCTCGTGACGTCTTTGGGGTGAGATAAGACTTTGATACTAATAGGTCCTGGGTCCGATTCATACAAGAAGGTTTTTCTCATATTTTTAGGTTTCCTCCTAAATTAGTGTATAGGCATTATGCCTAGTGAAGATGGATATGATCGGGTGGTTCCGCTGGTGGCACAATGATACTCAAGTGATCCGTCAGTGATCCAAATTTGCCGTTCAAAAAAAAAAAGCCCACTTCCTTTCATAATTGATTTTTCTCAAATTCTTGGAGCCATCAAAGGTTGTAGTTCTTGAACCCACTTTATTGTTGTGTTAGGATCCAGGTTTTATTCTTTAATATGATAAGTAATTTTTTTTCTTTAAGCATTACATTACATCAAACCTTTATGTAAATTACTGTTTCCAAATTTGAATTTAATAAAACATAAATAAAATCAAAAAATGAAATATGGATTTTGGATGACAAGACATCCTGGCTAGGGAAGGGACTAGGTGAGATTCTTTCATGATGAAAATGCCATTTCCTCGTTGAGTGTAATAGACTAATCTGTGTTAGATAACGCATACACACACAAACTCATGTTAAGAGTTTAATTCCTATCTTGATTTCTATTATTTTAAAAACAAAATGAATGTTATCCATGTATTTTAAGAACCAGATGATTAGGCTACACGGTATGGTGATGGTCATCCCTTGAAGGATGGTCCGCCACGTAGGATGAGCATGAGGATGGAGCTAAGAGGATGGATGTATGTAAATGGAGGAATGGATCTAAAAAGTATATGTATATATTGTATGTATAGGTGTGTGAGAGAGGGGGAGGGATAGTTTTTGTCCTTTTGTGGACCGTCGCAATCGTCTGACAGAGGACGGGGAGAACGAGGACGCGGGGGAGGGGGGGGGGGGGGGGCACGGTGTGTGCCTCGTCGCCGGACCTGGACGCATCGGGGACTAACCCCATACCGTCCAGCCTTATGATTTAGTGATTGATAATGAAACATATAATAATGGATGATTTAGTTATAAATAGGTATGTGAGTTTATGACATTCTTTTTGTTAGCGGCAAAATGGTGTTAAAAAATCGTACAAATGAGGTTATGTTCCGAGTTACTTTTTTTGTTGTTGGTAAATTAAATATATTATTATGCAATTTGTAATCTAAATATTTGAATAATAAAGCAATAAGGGAGTTTGAACATATATATATACTTTAAATTAAATTTGAAATCTGGATTAAACCATACTTTAAGATTTATCATTCTATTAAGTTTGTTTCATGATTTTTCTAAACCGAGCCATGATTTAATAATAACTTGAAAAATAATTATTAGGCTAACTGATAAAAAAGTGAGAATAATCAAGTGTTATGTAGATGAGGAAGTGAACCATGCTCATACCTAGGGGTGTTCAAAACCGGATATCTGAAAATTCGGATACGGATTTAGATAGTGAATCGGATATCCGAAAATCCAACTTTTTATTTAATTTTTATCTTTCTATTAATTTTTAATATTCGGAAACGGATGTTTTAGATAGTTTCGGATATTCGGATATCCAAGAAAATGAAAATTAAATTTTCGGATATTTCGGATATCCGAAAATTTTGAAAATCACTATCCGAATCCGAATCCGAAAAATTCGGATATCTGAATTTCGGATATCGGATATTTCGGATCGGATTTTCGGATACGGATAGTTTTAAACACCCCTACTCATACTGACGTGTGCGCGACTACACATAATTTTGCAATGAATTTACAAACGATTTGGTTTTAAATTTATAAAAGTGATTATTACTTTTACATCAAAACACACACGAAAGAGGCAAGTGTACCCCGTCATATATGTAATAAAGTATCGGTAAGAACCAAGTATCGATCCAAGGAAATGGGCGGAGAAATAATACTAGACCTTTGTCACTAAACTACCGGTAAAAACATAGGTTTGTTTGATTTTAACTAAACTAAAATAAGCATAAGCAAATACATAATAAAAACATAATAGATAATAGATAAAAAGCCTTGCTTAATACACAACCACAGCATGTCAACTAAGTCAGTTTTGGCACTAGAAGCATTCGGTCAATATTCCAATTTAAGACAATTAGTATCCCTTTCGGGAATCCTAACATGACAATCATTCGGAAAGCTAAAACGATAAACACACTTTAACCACCTAAAATTGTTCTTTAACGTGCAATTGATAAATGTCTATGAAAATCTCTTAAAAATAAGTTAGTCATCCGTTAGGAGTTTTCTAACCGCACTTAGACAAGGAAAGCGACACCGATAAACACAATGCAACCACCAACTGTCAAGCATAAACTAGATTAAATCACAACCGAGTTCATTTTACAAATCTTGCACAGTAATTCACCGAGATAGCAATTTTGGCCTAAACTACTAACTAAGCTAACAAATCATGGCAAGAATTCATAACGACACCATCTAACCCGTTAAGGTCCTTACGTGACGGCAAGTTCTCTTGATTAACAATAATTACATTTTATTAAATCACTAACCATTTCTAGTATCATGATGCATACATTTAAACCAAGCTAAACTAGTTAACCAAGTTCAAAGTTTACTAATACAAGATTAATTAAGCTTCATTTTTCAACTATCTTAACTAACCAAGCATCAATCATCCAACATAATTACTTATAATCAAGAATTCAATATCAATAACAAGGTTGCAAACTAATCATCAAAGATTAACATAGAAAATACTTCAAGTGTCATTACAAACAAAGCTTAACATACTAATGGCTATAATTTAGCAAGGGATTGTTTGTGTTTTTGCCCAAAGGCTACAATAATACATAAACAATAATCTAAGTACTTGAAAGATTAACAAAATCATGGAAAGATTAGAAAATCAAACCATAAACAAGTACTAGACTAAGGATCCGGGTAGTAATCGAGCTAAACGGGACAATGTGGCTTGAATCCGGGTGAAAGCTAACGCCTCCGGAGCCTGAAAATCGCCTGTGAAGCTCTCCAAAAATCCAGAATGACGAACAGAATGTTTCTGTTCTGTTTTTATATTTTTTCGCTGTCGCACGGTCGTTCTTCAGATGGCACGACCGTGCACTTTAAGCAATTATTGGGGATGGGTCACCATGCTGCATACGTCATCAGATCGTTGACCAGATTTGAAATGGAACGACCGTTCTTTCTTTGGCACGGTCGTTCCTCACCGGGTTGTTGTTGCACGCCGAGTCGCACTGGTTTTCCTAGAACGCCCAGTCGCACCTCTCGTTCATTGCCGGGTTGATCAACTTTGTCGGAGATGCACGACCGTGCATCAGGTGGAACGGTCGTTCCACACGCCCAGGTCAGTTTTCTTAACAGAATCTTCGCAGCTTTGTCGTTTTGTCCGGAAAGTCCTCGTTTTTGCTATCATCTTGTCTGGAATGCAGTTTTAAGCCTGTAAACAAAAGTGTAGATAATTAAGTATCCGAATGACGGTTTTACGGCCAAAAATGCATGAAATAGGGGTAAAACGGGGGACTAAAATATGTGTAAATTAACGAATATCACATACCTATCTCTGTTAATTAATTTGATTAAACAAGACATAGGATTCTACCAATTCTAGATATATTCATTGAAAGCCAATGGCAACTAGTTAGCTAAAAATGGAAAGTTTATACATACACGTTTTAATTATATCACACCGGGGACTAACCCCATACCGTCCAGCCTTATGATTTAGTGATTGATAATGAAACATATAATAATGGATGATTTAGTTATAAATAGGTATGTGAGTTTATGACAATTTCTTTTTGTTAGCGGCAAAATGGTGTTAAAAAAATCGTACAAATGAGGTTATGTTCCGAGTTACTTTTTTTGTTGTTGGTAAATTAAATATATTATTATGCAATTTGTAATCTAAATATTTGAATAATAAAGCAATAAGGGGGTTTGAACACATATATATATACTTTAAATTAAATTTGAAATCTGGATTAAACCATACTTTAAGATTTATCATTCTATTAAATTTGTTTCATGATTTTTCTAAACCTTTAATAATAACTTGAAAAATAATTATTAGGCTAACTGATAAAAAAGTGAGAATAATCAAGTGTTATGTAGATGAGGAAGTGAACCATGCTCATACCTAGGGGTGTTCAAAACCGGATATCCGAAAATTCGGATATCCGAAATTTCGGATACAGATTTAGATAGTGAATCGGATATCCGAAAATCCAACTTTTTATTTTTTTTATTAATTTTTCATATTCGGAAAATGATATTTTAGATAGTTTCGGATATTCGGATATCCAAAAAAATGAAAATTAAATTTTTGGATATTTCAGATATCCGAAAATTTTGAAAATCACTATCCGAATCCAAATCCGAAAAATTCGGATATCTGAATTTCGAAAATCGGATATTTCAGATCGGATTTTCGAATACGGATAGTTTTGAACACCCCTACTCATACCTATCTCTGTTAATTAATTTGATTAAACAAGACATAGGATTCTAACAATTCTAGATATATTCATTAAAAGCCAATGGCAACTAGTTAGCTAAAAATGGAAAGTTTATACATACACGTTTTAATTATATCACACACCTAAATCTTGATTCACATCTATGATTGGTTAATTTTGTGCAAGTAAATAGAGGGGTAAATTACACTTTTCGTCATTTATGTTTGTAGCAGGTTTCAATGGATGACCTTTAACTTTAATAATTACACTCACAGTCCTTTAATTGCAAAACCTGTTACATCTTAGGTCCTTTGACCTTAACCTGGTTAAAACTTTTAGTTAACTGAGGTCATGTGCAAACCATGTGAGGGCAAAACAGTCATTTAATACAAAAAAAAAATCTAAAAATTATAAATATAAATCATTATCACCATCTCCCCTCTCCCTGTACTCTCCCCCTTCTCTCTGTACTCTCTCTCCCCTGTTTTCTCTCTCTCAAACTAGAAACCCTTCAAACTTTCTTTAAATCAAAAAAAAATTCATGATCAAATCATAAATTGTTCACCGATTTTGAGAGTCAAAGGCCGTGTTTTGGAGTTTGGACTCAACCCTGTTGACAATTGGAAATTATTGCCAATCACAAGTCACACATCCAAGAAAAAGAGTTACCCCAAAAGAAAAGAAACTGATTCTAGAAATTACGAATTCAATCAATCAAATAGAGAAATCAAGATGAGTTTTTAGTATCTAAATCTTTAGTTGATGGGTTTGTAATCTTCACTCTCTATTTTCACCATTACATATTGTATGATTTCAGAATTGATTTCTTGTTCAAGAACCTAAAAATTGGATTTTTATTGATGGGTTTAGTGTGTTTAGCCCTAAATGAAACACCACCATCTCTGTAACATAAATTGTTCACCGATCCTGAGATCAAATCGTATCTGTAGCTGTTATTAGTTCATTAATCACTCATCATCATCTTCTTCTTCTTCAATCAGTTTTAACCGTACTGTTCTTAATTTAGGGTTTTCATTTTGTTCAAAATTGGGGGAAATCATTGTACTATTCCTTTGATCATTAATCATCATCATCTTCTTCTTCTTCAAGTTTTGTTGAATATGAGTTGGCGATATAGATTCAAACATATATGTTACCCAAACGACATCGTCGTCTTCACGTTCAACGAGTTCTTCTTCGTATATGACGCCATCAAGATTAGAGATTGTAGCTCCGGCGCCGGTGTTTTCATCGCGGAAACATGTTTCTTCCTTAGGTATTGTAGCTCTGGTGCCGGTGTTTTCATCGCGGAAGCCGCCGTTGCCGGCGACTCATCGGAAAAGATGTATTGCTGACCGTCCGGTTGCTGACGTAACAGATCTGGAAGTGGTTGTCATTGCTGTAAAAGAAGGTGTGTACACGCTCACGGCATACGTTAGTGAATAACCTTTTGTTTTATTTACTTCTTACGATAAGGGTATGCAGACAGAGAGAGAATACAGGGGAGAGAGAGTACAGGGAGAGAAGGAGAGATGATGATGATGATAGTTTAGATTTTTAATTTTTAAATTTTGACATTTTTTTATTAAATGACTGTTCTGCCCTCATATGAGTTGCACATGATCTCCCTTAACTGAAAGTTTTAACCAGGTTAGGGTCAAAGGACCTAAGGTGTAACATGTTTTGCAAATAAAGGACTGTGACTGTAATTATTAAAGTTAAAGGTCATCCATTGAAACCCGCTACAAACATAAAGGACGAAAAGTGTAATTTTTCGTAAATAGAGAAAAAGAGAAGGGGTATAAGGGTAAAATGGAACTATGGATAAATTACCCTATATATTAAAATTAAAAATATTAAAAATAAGATGGAAGGAACAGTATTCTTAAAATATTTAATATAACGAACCATTAGATATAGTTTTTTTTATAGTTTTACTATTTTAATATTATAAAATTGTTATTTTCTTTACTTTTTAAGTTTGATAAGTTTGGTGTCAACCGGTACTTGTATCAAAAATGCCAGTTCGTTATCGGTACATGAAGGTAAAAACCAGCACCAGCCTGGTATATAAAACGGCAAAAGTCGGTACCGAATTGAGTTTGATAGTCTTTTAGTTCAAGAAGTTTGGTACTGCTACCCAGTACCATTTGCTCATCCCTGGTCACCGGTACCGTACGAACAACAACGGTATCGTACAACTTTTTTTTTAGTTTCAATGGTAGGGATGAGCTCGGTGCCAACTGATACCCCGGTTACGGTATCGGTATATGAAGATAAAAACCGGTAGCGAACCGGTACCAGGAACGCCAAACGTCAGTACCGAACTGGTACTTAGGATCTTTCGGTTCAGGAAATTTGGTACCGGTTACGGGTTTCTACCGAACAACATCATTACCATACAATTTTTTAGTTGATTTTCTTTCGGTTATTTTTATTGTTTTTTTCTACATTTTCTTTTTATTCTTGTCAGCGGTTCCGTGTGCAACGCGCTCGTAGTGATTTCAAACACATATAAACACAGACTAAATAACAAAAGAAGTTCGCCGCAACACGGCGACAGTTTTTATAACTAGTTAGGTTAAGTTGCTTTTATGTATGCATGTCATTTATACTAATTTCCAGCTATCTGCATCTCTTTACAAATTACTTTTTAGGGGTGCTAAACGGCCGTGTTCGCTGGTTGATGGATTAACTTGACTCGTATTTGAAAATGTTACACGAAACCGACTCCGAAATCGTATCATATATATGAACCTGAACATGACCCGAAACTTCATGGGTTGACCCGAACACAAACCGTTCAACCCGATTATTTTTTTTCAAAATTAATATATTAAAACTAATATTTAATTAAAAAACAAAAATGTATATAATACAATTATATTTGAATTATAAAATCTTATGTTAATTTCTCTTTTTAAATTATAATTATGTCATAAAATACACACCCCCATTTCAAATACAACTATATTTACCCAGCTGTTACCCCAGGGAGTCTCTCGTGTGGGGGCAGTATGGTTTACGGGCGAAGGTCAGCTTGCGCAACGGCCAGGGCCCGATCGAACATCGCGTCCGGAAGAGCGGGGCTGACGGGGGATTGTCATCGACATGAACCCGGTGACCAATAGGTCCTGTACATAGAAAGTCACCCTTCAAAAAAAAAATTATATTGTAAAAAAATATAATATAATATAATTGTTTTAAACGAGTCAACCCGTCAACCCGACCGTGTTGACCGAACTCGACCGTTAACCTAAACGGGTCCGTGGATTCAACCTGAAACTGACCCGAACCCGTTTAGACTAAACCAAAACCCGCAAATTTCGTGTTAAATTCGTGTCATGTTTTCGAGTCGTGAAAGAAATTCACACCCTGCTTTATTTATATCTTCCTTCACCAGTTAAACACACCACAATGTCACACTATACCAAAGTTGACAAGTTGAAACCCTCTTAAGTGCTTGGTTACTACAGTCACCAACACCATATACAAGACTTGTTTCTGAGCTAAAGTATCCATACCATACCAACCCTAAAAATGGCTCCTGCGTTCTTCAAGATCTTGCGCGATCCATCCGCCCCTCGACTGGTACTCGTCTTCTTAACACACTTCCATTTTATGTGCATTTTTTTTTCTTTTTCTTGTAATTACCATTACCAAAATATTTTATTGTTTGCAGTCATTGCCACCTGATTTTGTTAGAGAGTATTTGAAGAACAATATCCCAACAGGCCCAATAATCATATCAGCAAGTGGAGGGCATGCTTGGATAGTGAAGATCAAAAAGATTGGTGATCATCACTATTTCACCAATGGATGGAAAAATGTAGTGAAAGATATCCCCTTGGTTTATGAGAATTTTCTTATCTTTCGCCTTGTTAATCCTTACACATTCGATATGACAATCTTTGGTAAAAATGGATGTGAACAAATCTTGGCCCCAAAGTCTGAAGATGACGATGAAGATGTTTCTGGTGAGTTTGAAAATGTTGTTGATGAAGATGATAATGTTGTTGATGAAGATGATAATGTTGTTGATGAAGATCATGATGATGATTGTTATGTTGATGATGATCCTTTCTTTGTGATGACTTTCACTAAAAGCCACATAAGACGGTTGGTAAGATTTATGATAATTCATCTCAATTTATTTAGATTTTTTTGGGCATTTGTTCATAAAGGTGAAAACTTTTATATATCTAGTGTTGCAAAAAAAAAAAAAAATGGTTACACTTGAATTTACTAATTTAACATTTGTCCATGTGAATACTATTAGCGGTTTCCGGCGAAATTTGCGGAGTGGGCCGGAATAAATAGTGAAGGAACCATGAGGGTGAAGAATCTTGATGGAGTCGAATGGGTTACGAAAGTGAAGCTGGACACATCGTTTAAATCAGAAAGGTATCTTTTGTCGTCGGGGTGGCGTAGTTTCTGGCGGGGAAATAATTTATCGCAAGGAGACGAATGTGTGTTCAAGTTCATCAGAAGCGAACGTAAGTTAGTACTAGCAAAAGTCACCAAGAAAAAGCCGAAAAAACACCACGGCTATTAAGCGAAGAGACAAAAGTAGTGAAGAAAAGGATTAGGTGAAGTGTGGATGTCCACCTTAATGAAAATCTTGTGTTATGTATTTTGGAAACTTGCAAACATGACTAAGTTGAATTGTTGGAACATGATCAGTGTCTTTTGTCTTTGGCATATGTTTGATTGTTTCATACTCAAAAGTAAATAAGGGCATTTTTTTTTGTAAACAAGATATGATAAATTCAAGTAGTGGTTGAAAATAAGGTTAGTTTTATTTTGAACAAAAAAAAATCTTAAAAATAAAGCTTACAAAAAGTAAGGTAACAAAAGAAGTGGTTGACAATAAGGTTAGATTTTATAAAAGCAAAACTACTCAAATAGCTTATAACAATATCATGTATCTAACAAAAAAAAAATGTATGCGTTATTTGTAGTTGGTAGTCGCGACCATCCATTTTCCTGATTCACTTCTTTCTCAAGCATCGCTCATCGATCAAATATGAAGTCTTGAGGTGCACAACAAACTGGATCAAGATCCGAAATCGGATCCTAGAAGATATGCATCTGATTGTGAAACTAGTTTGGGAAAACCGCTAGTTAAATAATACGTTGAAATCGGTTTTCAAACTTATCAGGTATGGTTTTCCTTAAAAAATAACCCATTTCAAACCAATCCGGTTTGGGATGATCTAGTTTTGACTTTCGTTGACTCAATCCGAAGTGGTTTTAATTGGTCCTTTCTAGTTTGGACGTGCATAAAACTGTTTTTTGGGCCAAATTGAATTGGTTTTATGATAAAATACAATGGTATGAATGTAAATTTAATATAAAAAATCCACATTTCATGGATTTTGAAGTCTTGGCTTTCTTGCATGATCAAATTATGTAGAAAAGAACCCATAAGACTAATGGGTATGGTTTGGCCCATCCCCACGGGATGAGCCTCCACGTAGGCGCCACGTGGGCGGCTCGTGGGGGATGGGCCTCCATGAAATTTGAGGGGGATGGAGGCTCGTGTGGGATGCGGCCCCACCTCATTATTTTATAATTTTCTAAGTTTTAATTTATTAAGTTAATTAAAACTTTATAAAAATTAAAAAATACAACATAAAACAACATAAATAATTTCATTTCATAACATAAAAAAATTACATTTCATAACATAAAAAAAAATTACATTTCCTAAAAAAAAAAATTACCGAAAAATAAAAATAAAAAATTACATTTCCTAAAAATAAAAAAACAACCTACGACGACCATTTTTTCATCACTTCTTCCTTCATCCTCCGATAAACCGCTCGTTCCTCCTCCGGAACCGAGTCGAGATCCAACCTCATAATCCTAAAATCCTCCGCTCGAGCTCGTTCCTCCTTCGGGTTGGGGTTGTTTGGGTTGAAAGGATTCATGATTTAGAGAAAAAGGTATAAAAAATATGGAGTGTTTTTATAAAAAAGGAAGAGAATTGGAGAAGAATGGGAGTAGAAAGGATAGAAATGTATAAAAATTGTTGAGATATTGGGTATTTAAATTGAAAAATGATTTTTTTTTTAAAAATAGCCGTTTGCAACGGCATGTTGCAGAAGTGGGGCCTCGTCTGAATCGGCGTGGGGGAGTCGACTGGGCCGAGCCGGGGCTAAGGGGGGCGGTGTGGGGGACCGGCGCCGGTCCTAGCCGGGCCTAGCCGGCCCCATACCCTTTAGTCTAACTACCAACTAGAGGTGGAAAGATGTGTGGTTCGGGTAATGGGGCAAATGGATTCTAGCCGAAACGCGTAATTTTCGGTACAGGTTGGGTCAGGTTGTTTTGTGTTTACTCGAGACATTCTTTGTCCAAAGTAATTTTTTGTTTAAATTATTACTGTGTCTAATCTGATTACTTGTATTGTGTTGATTCAATCCAACATTTTTTTTTCAACAAAATATATATTTAATTAATTAGAAATTTACATCGAGATAGTTGGTAAACGGGCAACAAGCTGCGCCGCTACCCCTTTTTGAATAGCAAAACTAAGCCTTTTAAAAACTACGTCCATAGATCTCGGGGTTATAACATTACTATGCATGACCCTTTGAACTCGACTAAGTAGGTCCACAGCCTTTGGCGCCAGAAAACCAAAAGTATCAAAAGCAAATGGGATAAACACGTGTTGGTTGTCAAGACACGCTTTCTCATCCAACATTAAGAATAATAACTTCGACTTTTATATGTTTACATATTTTTCTTTTGATTCATATAAGTTAATCTTTTTTTTTTCTTTCTAATTGTTTGACTAAAACGTAAAGTGTCAAAATGGCCACCGTTACGTTTATCAACCAATACAAATTTTTTCTTTTTTTTTTTTCTTATTCATGTTGGTCCCATTTATTCTCTTAATTCACATTAATTGATATTTTCATTAATAAACTTTTCAGTCATTGTTGTGAAAAGTAATGATGTGGATATGGATATGGATCCTACAGAAGAGAGTGTAGAGGTGATGAAGCGACCGTTTGAAATGACACCTAAGTGACTATGTGGATGGCTATTAACGACAAATTCACACTTATTTATATTAACTTTATGATCACATCTAATTATAATAATATTATTATTATGTTTAAAAGGGGTATTTATTCTATAAGATAGTAGGGCTAAAGCACGGGTTTTGGTTTTAAGTAGGGTTGTGAACGAATCGAACGTTCAACAAATAGGTCGTGAACCGTTTCACGGGAAGTTCGTTTATGTTAATATGATAAGTAACATTTTTTCTCAGCATATAAGCATTACATTACATCAAACCCTTGTGTAAAGGGCTGTTTCCAAATTTAAATGCAACAAAAAATGGATATGCTTCATGATGAAAATGTCATCTCCTCATTGAAATAAGGAGGATATGCTCTCACCAATAAAATCAAACAATGAAATAAGGATTTTGGATGACAAGACATCCTGGCCATGGATATACTTCCTGTATCACCAATATGTCATCTTTATATCTCATATAAAGACTGGTTAATTTTGTGCAAGTAAATAGAGAAAAAGGATAGGGGTATAAGGGTAAAATGGATATATGGATAATTTAAGGTTAAGTTGCTTTTACGTATGCATGTCAAATATAGTAATCTCCAGCAACCTGCATGCATTTACATTGTTATCTTTTTTTACTTTATATCTTCCTTCACTAGTTTAAACCTTAAACACACCACATTCTACCAAAGTTCTAAAGTATCCATACCAATATTAATCCTGCTAAAGTAATGGCTCCTTCATTCTTCAAGTTCTTGCGCGATCCATCCGCTTCTCGACTGGTACTTTTTCCTTCTTCACATCACTTCCAATTTATGTGTTTTTTTTTTATTCTTGTAATTCCCATTAACAAAATCTTTTCACTTGTAGTCATTGCCACCTGCTTTTGTTAGAAATCATCTAGTAAACAATATCCCAAAAGGCCCAATAATCATATCAGCAAGTGGAGGCCATTCTTGGACAGTGAAGATCAAAAAGATTGGAGATAATCACTATTTCACCAATGGATGGAAAAATGTGGTGAAAGATATCCCCTTGGATTTTGCAGATTTTCTTGTCTTTCGCCTTGTTAATCCATACACCTTTCATATGACAATCCTTGGTACAAATGGTTGTGAAAAAATCTTGCCCCCAAAAACTGATGATGATGAAGAAGATGATGATGTTTTTGGTGAGTTTGAAAATGTTGTTGATGAAGATGAAGAAGAGGAAGAGGAAGATCATGATGATGATTGTTATGTTGTTGATGATGATCCTTTCTTTGTGAAGACTTTCACTAAAAGCCACATAAGACGGTTGGTAAGACTTATGATAATTCATCTCAATTTATTTAGATTTTTGAGCATTTTCTTCATAAAGGTGAAAACATTTATAATGTAGTTTTACAAAAAAAATAAAACATGGTTTACACTTGAATTTACTAATTTAACACGTTTGTCCATGTGAATACTATTAGCGGTTTCCGAAGAAATTTGCAAAGTGGGCTGGAATAAACGGTGAAGGAACCATGAGGGTGAAGAACCTTGATGGGGACGAATGGGTTACGGATGTGAAGTTGGACACAACGTTTAAAACAAAAAGGTATCTTTTGTCGTCCGGGTGGCGTAGTTTCTGGCGGGGAAATAATTTATCGGAAGGAGATAAATGTGTATTCAAGTTCATCAGAAGCGAACGCAAACTGTTACTTGCAAAAGTCACCAAGAAAAAATAGAAGACAAAGGTGGTGAAAAGGACTAAGAAGAAGGTGTAGAGGTTATGAAGCATTAAGCAACCAACTGATATGCTACCTATGACTATGTGAATTGTGGGTGTCCCTCTCAATGAAAATCTAGTGTTATGCATTTTGGAAACTTACAAATATGACTAACTTTAATTGTGCAAACATGAGTGTGTTTTTGTCTTTGGTATATGTTTGATTGTTTCAAACTCACCTTAATGACTATTTCATACTCAACTTAATTACTACAAGATGACGATTTCAAGAAATAATACTGATTGGTAGTTCGATTTCTAGGACACTCAATTTTGCTGTAAAGGATGCCCTCGTAAATTAATAGATGCATATATTAATATATTCTAGGGGTGTAAACGTGTCGGCCCGAGCCTTTAACAACTCAAGCTCGGCTCGTCATGTAATTTTGAAGCTCGACTTCGAGCTCAACTCGATTCAAGCCTACTACTATTTTGAGATTGAGCTTGGCTCGTGAGTAAAACTCAAAGATCTCGAAGGCACCTTTATATAATTGGTAACAAACATGATTTTATTTGAAAGATAACGAAGGCATCTTTATATAATAATACCCACAAAATCTTTTTTATTTTGTATTTTATTTTGTTTCTCTTACACCAAATTACTAGAAAATTATGTTGGTACCAAACATGATTTTACTTGAAAACTTGCAAACTCGATAACTTCAAGCGACTTGTCACATAAAAGAACGAGGCAACATGCACAACGAAGGGCGAGCATCGTGGCTTGAGCAATTGACACCCAGAAATGAACCAAATGAGGATGATGACACGAAAAAAACTCACAATAAACTCTTGAGACTTGGTAAGTAAACAATCGGACCAAGGATTTGAATTTTCACCATCTATCAACACTAACTACTCACAATCGATCGACATTCAAGATTAGTTTAATTGATTTCATTTTACTTTTTTTGGCAATCAACAACCTTGCTTCCAATTTTCTCCTATATGTAACTAACATATCTCAACAACTACCATTTAACATTTATTCGGTAGATTGAAATGATTTATACATGTAGTTACAACACCAACAAACTTTGTTTTATTTTTGGTCCCTAGTCACACTAAAGGTGATGTATTCCCTTTTCTTTTTCAAATGAATAAAAATATGTTGATTTATATTCATAGCATTATACTTGAACCCTAAATGAATTAAAAAATTTAAGCGATTCAGATTTTATTTTAATGTTGAATAAAACCATAAAAAATAAAACTAACAATGTATTCTTTGATATGAAAGGCAGTAATATTTCTCAACATTTAAGCTTTACATTTAAGCTTATGTAAAGTGTGGTTTCGAAATTTAGATTTTATAAAAACATAAATAAAATCAAACAATTAAATAAACATGCAAGTTAATAAAGTTCAAAATCGGGTTCTCTAAAAGCATATGAATTAAGGCTGGACGGTATGGAGGTTCGTCCTCCACCGTCCCGGGCTCCCGGCCCGGCGCCGTTCCTCCCTCCATCTCGCCCCCCCCCCTCCGTCTCGTCCTCTCCGTCTTCTTCTTGCCGTTCAGGACGGTCCATATGAGGACAAAACTTCCTCACAGACACATATATACATACAATATATAATATATATTTTAGGATCATCCCCCATTTCCATACCTTCATCCTCTTTGCCTCATTCTTATGCCCACCCTACGTGGCGCTTACGTGGCGAACCATCCTCCAAGGGAGGACCATCACCATACCGTGTAGCCTAATAAAAGGATGAAAGAAATCATTTGACGACGACGACCAAAGAAATCATTTGACAAATAAGGATCTTGGATGACAAGTTGAAAACAGACCCTAGCTAGCTAGGGACTATGTGAAATGCTTTAGAAAAAGAGAAACTAATGACATCGTATCCTTATAATTTCTTAAAAACCCTTATTTGATCTTCAATCCTACAAAAATCCTTACATTTTTTTAATTTTCACCTCATTACTTACTCACTTAACACAATATTTAAATAAAACCATTTTTCCTTTATTTTGGGCCCACCCAGATGTAAAAACAAAAGAAAAGCAAAACCCTTAGAGGACCCGGGGTGGTAGCGTGGTGGGCCTTTTCCACGCGTGGAACAATTGAAAACACCGCCGCCGCCACTAAATATCACGCGTTCAATGTTTGACGCGTTGAATGAAACACGCGTTGAAGAAATCAAAATGTTACCGTTGTTTATGACCGTTTGCATGAGTTTGACTGTTTTTTTTTTTTTAATATAAATTCACAAACCAAAATTTTGTATCTCAATCCAAAACAACTCAATCCACAAAATCAAAACAACTTCACAGCTGAAGTCAAAAAAATTCTGTATCTCAATCCAAAATTTTTTACAACAAACATGGAAGGTTCAAGCAAGAGATGTGCGGGTTCGAAAAAAAGAGGTTCGGGTACGAAGAAAAATTCCGCAAGACCCAAGGTTCGAGCGAATCTTGGCGAGCCGGCGCGCTTTAGGCTGCAAGACGAACCCGACCAAAACCCACAATTTCAAACCCAACAATATCCAATCTTTCAAACCCAACAATTTCCTCACTTTCAATCTCCACCGTATCAAAACCCACCGTTCGTTCCACCGTATCAACCTCAACAATTTCTTTCCCAACCGTTTCAACAATTTCAACCGCAATCCCACCAAGTCGATCCGCTAGAAGATGAGACGCTCATTCATCGTTTTGCTAGTCAGTACCGCGAACCACAACCAAGTTTCGATGACGATGAAGATGAGGATGACATTCAAGAAGAAGAAGAAGATGCGGAAGAAGAAGAAGACGACGTTCAAGAAGTTGTGCCGCCAGCCGGTCGGAGATCATGGACTAGCGAGGAGGAGGTCGCCTTGGTCAAGGCTTACTTGCACATCTCCGAAAACAAGAAAATTTCCAACGAGCAAAAAAAAGACATGTTTTGGAGACGGGTCATCGCTCATTTTAACAAACTCCCCGGTTCAACCGAACGAAACATGGATCAAATGACGTCGAAATGGGGCGATTTGAACCGGAAAATTAGCAAATTCAACGGTTGTTTCATTCAAGTGGTATGGTTTTTTTTTATTTACAACTGTTTACATTTAAAAAAAAACGGTTTAATAAAACAGTTTTTAAAAACTGTTTTTTTATTTTTTAATAAAACAGTTTTTAAAAAAACAGAATTTTAAAAAACAGTTTTCAGTTAAAAAAAACAGAATTTTATAAAAAACAGAACTTTATAAAAACAGTTTTCAGTTTTTTAAAAAACAGTTTACAGTTTTTTTTTAAAAACGGATTTCATTTTTCGTAGACTCGAATACAACAGAGTGGATCAAGCGAAAATACTATCATGCAAGCCGCCATTGCCGAGTATTGCACAACATACAAAAAGAGGACTTTTCCACACACTGCGGCATGGGAGGTTGCGAGAAATCACCCGAAGTGGGTACCGGTTGATTTGGTCGACTTGGCTGGGCCAACGGCTCCAAAAAAAAAGAGGTCCGAAAAGATCAAAGAACTCCGACTCGGGGAACTACACGACTTCCGCGTCGGATAACTTCCCCAAAATGAATCTGAACATCGACCTTGAGGAACCCAATCAACCGGATGACGAACCCGCTCAAGAAGATACACCTACAAGGCCGCGCCGAAGGAAAAGTGGTGAATCGTCAAGTAAAGGAAAGGAATCGGTGGCGGAATCGATCTCCAATATCGAAGCGGCGAAATTGGAAGAAATAGCAAAAAGAGAAAAACTTATGTCCGCAAAACTTGAACGCGAGCATGCGTATATGGGACACTTGAAAGCAGTAGAAAGACAAAATGATTTAAAAATCTTGTGTGAGCCGCACACCCATCTCGACGAACCGTTTAAGTCGATCGTCATTCAACAAAAACGCGAGATTTGTGAAAGGTGGGGGTGGGACATGCCATCCGTTTAAGTCGGTCTTTTTTCCAATGTTTTTTTTTAGTTTGTAATTTACGTTTTATTTAAATGAAATTCATAATTTATAATTTTAGTGTTTTATTGTTAATTTATAATTTAAAAAAATAAAAATAAAAAAACTTGTGAGTGATGGAATTTGTACAAGTGATGACCATTTCCAGCAAAAAAGGGTGTGAGTGATGGAAATAATGGTTGATGACATGGCAGAACCTAATTGGATGTTGTCAGTGATGGAATTGGGTGTGAGTGATTCCACCCCTACCCCTCTTATGGAAGGACATACTCGTTAGGGGCTTCTAAGGATGAAATTTTACAACAGGCAAGGGCATGTAAGGGGCTCCAAAGGAATCCTCTAAAGGATCATTGGAGTTAGGGCTGTTTGACAACATCTGAATGATTAAGTGCTGAACCAGTAAGAGGTCTGAACCATTAAGTGCTGAACCAGTAAAATGTCTGAACCATTAAAAGCCTGTATAATACTTAACCGTTTAGAGGCAAATGTCTGACCAATTCAGATTAGAGGTCTTAACCATTCAGACTCTGTATAAATCTTAACTATTCAGAAACAAATGTCTGAACCATTCAGACATCTGCTCGTGAAATAAACAGTCTGAACTATTAAATGCTGAACTAGTAAGAGGTTTGAACCATTAAAAGCCTCATAAAGAGGTAAACAAAAGCCCCTTAGTCTTAGTTATAGTTATTAACTAGTGGTGTTCTCCCGCCGCGTTGCGTCCGAAATTAAATATAACACGGTCAGAAATGAATTGGTTTAGTACAGTATTGATACATGCTAGAAATCAAATGAGATCATAATATAAAATTTATTGTTCATGTTTGGTGTATAATTTTTTTAAAGTTCATGTTTATAGTGTACAATCTTTTTAGCATCATACTTATACATTATCCTAAAATATTAAATTTATTGTTCGAGAAAATAATTACTTTTAGCTTTTGGAACTCAGTAACACAATTTCCTTAAAGGAATTCATGTTATTATTATTTTTCATTGTTACAAGATATTAATTTGAAATATCTGAAAGTAGTCTATAAACTGACATGTTATGATCCCTTATAGGTGATGATGTTACATATTTACTTTAGCTAAGTATATAACTCACAATTTAGTTAAAAAAGTTCTTTCACCCTCAACTTCTCTAACAAATACACACATATTATCACTCTCATTTCACCCCTCATTTTCTCTAAATTTTCATGGCTCCTTCCTTCTACAAGATCTTGCTCGACCCATCAACCCGTCACTTGGTACTCATCTAGTTATCTTCTTCACACACTTATAGTTTCTATGTTTTTTTTTTCATGTAATTTTCCATTCACACAGTTGTTAAACTTTTGCAGTCATTGCCACCTGAGTACGTAACCATGCATCTGGTGAACAAAATCAGAAATAACCCAATAATCAGATCGGCAAACGGAGGGTATTCGTGGCGGTTAAAGATCAAACAAATCGGTGATGATTATTGTTTTGTTGATGGATGGAACAATGTGGTTAAAGATATCCAGTTGGGTTTTGGTGATTTTCTTTTATTTAAGCTTCTTGATCAGTCCACCTTTAGATTGTCAATCTATAGTCCAAATGGGTGTGAAAAAATCTTGACTCCAAAAATTCTACACGATCATGATGATGAAGATGTTTCGGGTGAGTTTGAAAATGTTGTTGATGATGATCCTTTCTTTGTGAAGACTTTCACTAAAAGCCACATAAGACGGTTGGTAAGATTTATGATAATTCATCTCAATTTATTTAGATTTTTTTTTTTGAGCATTTGTTCATAAAGGTGAAAACATTTATTAATGTAGTTTTACAAAAAAAAACATGGTTTACACTTGAATTTACTAATTTAACGTTTGTCCTTGTGAATACTTTTAGCGGTTTCCGAAGGAATTTGCGGCGAAGGCTGGAATAAATTGTGAAGGAACCATGAGGGTGAAGAACCTTGATGGAGACGAATGGGTTACGGATGTGAAGTTGGACACAACGTTTAAAACAAAAAGGTATCTTTTGTCGTCCGGGTGGTGTAGTTTCTGGCGTGGAAATAATTTATCGGAAGGAGATAAATGTGTATTCAAGTTCATCAAAAGCGAACGCAAATTGTTACTAGCAAAAGTCACCAAGAAAAAATAGAAAACAAAGGTGGTGAAAAGGAACAAGAAGAAGGTGTAGAAGTTATGAAGCATATCCACCTAAGACTGTGAATTGTGGATGTCTCTCAATGAAAATTTAGTGTTATGTATTTTGGAAACTTACAAATATGTCTAACTTGAATTGTTCGAACATGAGTGTGTTTTTGTCTTTGGCATATGTTTGATTGTTTCAAACTCACCTTTATGATTGTTTCATACTCAACTTAATTACAAGAGGACGATTTCAAGAATTAATACCGATTGGTAGTTCGATTTCGAGGACACTCCATTGGGATGTAATAGGCTGGCTTTGTAAATCAGTAGATACATATTAATATTTCGAGGGGGTGTGACTGAAAATGAGGCGAGTCGAGGCCGAGCCTTCCACAACTTGAGCTCGGCTCGTTAGGTTTTCTTTTTAAGCTCGAGCTCAGCTCGATTCGAGGGTACTATCTTGAGATTGAGCTCGGCACATGAGTAAAACTCAAAGATCGAGCTCGGCTCAAGGTAGAGGCAATTTGAAAACAATTTCAAACGAGCTAAAAGTTTGGCTTGAGCTCGCTTCGATATAGCTTAAACAAGGTAAAGCTTGACTCGTCAATGTTATAACGTACACACACACACACATATATATATATATATATATATAGGGTAAGGATATATAGAAAACCACTTTTATTGAGAAAACCCGGGAAACTCAAAACTCCCGACATTTTTTTTTTGAAAAAAATAACACATGTAATACACATGTTTTTAAGAGTTTTGGGCCAAAAAAACAAAAAAGCGCCGAAGGGATTTTTTTAAAAAAAAAATAAACAAGTTTCAGCATTTTTTGCCTAACACGTGTTACACAACAAAGTTGCTGAAATTTGTTTATTTTTTTTTTAAATAATCCTTCGGCGCTTTTTCGAATTTTTTTGCCCAAAACTCTTAAAAACATGTATATTACGTGTGGTAATTTTTTCAAAAAAAAAAAAGTCAAGAGCTTAGAGTTTCCCGGGTTTTCTCAATAAAAGTGTTTTTCTATTTATCTTTAGCCTATATATATATATAAAGAGAGAGAGAGAGAGAGTAAATTACAAGTTTTGTCCTTTAAATATGTGTAACATAAATTTTCGAATTGTGTATGATAAATTTTTATGTGTGTAGGCAAAAAAATTAGTGTAGAGATGATAGTTTTTATAACTAATTAATTAGTTAAAGATATTAATAAATGAGATGAAAGAAAAACTATTTAATATTTTATAATTGTACCTTTTGTTTTTTTATTCTTAATTAAATTTTATTCTCAAATGAATTTCGTCTTAGGTTCATTTGTGAACAACCCCCTTAATTGTGAAAACTAGTGAACTAATCCTAGCCCTTGATTATCAATACACAAGTGTAAAATAATAGTCAGGATTTGTTCACTCAGTTCACAAATACACTAATGTTCACTCTATAACCTCACCCAATATAAGGTTAAAAATTGCAAAATAAGGTTGGAGTTTAGTAAAGCAAAACTACTCAAATATCTTATAACAATATCATGGATCTAATAAATAAAATCTTTAAACACTTTGAGAGAGTAAGGTCATATTCATAGACATCAGGAATTAAAAATAAATTTGCCATTAAGAAAATAAAATGTATGCGTCATTTCATCTAATTTCACAATTCTTAGATATAAAAATACACGTGTTCCACTTGTCTTATGATACTTTCACTAGAAAATCACATATGACATATCCTTTTACTGAAGACATACTATACTACTATAGTAATGAATTACTTCCAAAGATTATCGAAGATAAAACCTCTCTTGCATAATGAGATCATAACAAATCAGAACAATTGGTCATGCATAGTAATGTTATGACCTCGAGATCTATGGACGTAGTTTTTAAAAGACTTAGTTTTGTTATTCAAAAAAGGGTAGCGGCGCAGCTTGTTGCTCGTTTACCAACTATCTCGATGTAAATTCATAACATGAAAAATTTATATTTTGGATCAAAAAAAAAAGGACTCAAAGGAACTTTTAACGTTTTTGTGTAGAGAGTGAAGCATGATCATCTATAAACTAATGTGGACATGTTCAAAATGGCAAAAAAAAAATGATTTTTTGGGTTGCGTTTTATAAACAATAGAAAAGAGAAATAGAGAAATGGTTTGCAATAACTCGAATCATTCCATGGAATGCACCGGTTTAGATTAGTCACACGTAGGGATGGAGTTGTCAAAAGTGTTGTTTTAAGGGGTTACCAATCAACCATTTTGACTCTTTATAAAGCTGTATATTCAAAGGGGTCCGATAATAATTTAAAAGATCACCAAGGCACTTTTATATAATAGTATCCACAAAATCATTTTCTTTCAAATTTTGTTTCTCGTACACCAAATTACTAGAGAATTGTGTTGGTACCAAACATGACTTCTACTCGAAACTCACTAACTTCAAGCGACTTGTCACATAAGAGAACGAGGCAACATGGGCAAGGAAGGGGCGAGCAATGCGGCTTGAGCAATGAAACCCAAAAACCAACCAAATGATGATGACGATGACATAGAAAAACTCACAATAAACTCTCGAGACTCTATCATAACATATTACCTCCTAATTGTATATATAAACCACTGGTGTTGGTAACCCAGTGGCAAGTCTTACAAAGAGCAAAAATATTGTCGTTAAAAAAGTTTGTGTAACAATAAGTTTATTTAATCATACATCGGAGTTGGGACATTAAACATCTAATATTTGTGACGTCTATGTCATTTCTTAAAATCAACTGCAAAAGTCACAAGCCACACACAAAACAATTTGCAAATTAACTAATGACTCATGTTTTTTTTAATATAATATTATTTAGACATGTTTTTTTTTCTTGTGATTTTTAAAAATATAATATTGTAAAAAATTTGAATGCATCGTTGTGACGTGCATGTTTTTATTTATGTTTCAATAAGAATTGATTATTTTTGTTTTTATCGTGACGAACTGAAATAATACCGTCCACCGCAACGAACCGAACTAATTTCGACCGAATTTCATCGGCAACTCGCATCAATATTCTTTTATGTGGTTTTCCATCAATATAAAACGCATGTTGATATTCTTTTGAGCATATCTTTTTATTCCAAACTTCAGTATCATACTGGTACTTTAACAAACTAATAATGATCGAATGTCAACATCAAACGTTCGAAGAATCTTAATAGGATACATACACATACCATACTCACCGATAATGCTATAAAAATTGTGATGTTTCTTTCTTTATATATATATATATATTCTTTTGAGTTTTATATAAAAAAATTAAAAAGTATAAGTGATAGAGTAAAGTTGATGATTAGATTGATCGGACGGACAAATATATGAAAGGAGGAAACCTTAAATTCGATATGATAACGGTGCGGTGTGTCAAAAAACCATGAAACGCTTTATTATCTTTTGAACCATCCTTCAATCTATCGGTCCACAATGAACTTTGACCAATCATTAAGTAGATATTTTGATAACTTTTATTGTAATACTAGTGGAAGGGGAAGATAATACCCCTACCCTAGGGCATTTTACGTTATGTGGCGGTTCAGTCAGCAAAGGGGCATTATTGGGCGATTTCTAAAATGGGTGTAGTGGGGATGGGGCATTAAATAAAATAAAGAAAAAACACCTAAAAATCTTATTGGATAACAAAAAGGGAGATGAAAGATGATTGGACAATGAGAAGGGGGCAAGGCGTTCTTAAAACCACGCCAAGGGGGCTTTTTTTGAATTTTTTTTTTAAAACGTCCTATGTAATAGGGGCAAGGCGTTTTTGGGCGTTTTTTTTATTTTTTTTAAACCGCCCCACTACGGGTGGTCTAAGAGAAAAAAATAAGTAATCAAGGAATAAAAGAAAAAAAATA